>CAODLS011070918.1:0-17420 GCA_948243855.1 Flueggea neowawraea | reverse complement strand
ATGCCCATTGCCAATTTCAAGTGGGCCTATAGGGTCACACACAAAGAACGAATTGGATTGATTACAAAATATTCTCTCTTAGTGATGAATGAATTATTAAGATGATTAATTTGATTAATCAATAATAATTCAGGGTTTTATAATGTATGTGTTAAATAAGATTTAATACATAGTCCATTAATGTTATGGGCTTTTAATATGAATCACTAGTTATTAAGCTTATGGGTAATTAATTATGTGTGACATAATTTGGCCTATAAGAGTGGGTTATTAAATGATAATGTATCATATAATTAAAATTCCTATAACATTAATAATACCCATCATAATTTCGGCACAATAAACCTAAAAAGGGAGGAAGAAATTCGGCCAACTCTCCTATTTTTTAGTAACCATTTTCCTTGTGTGACATGGAATATTTCGGCACACACACCACTAATTAGGAGTCCATGAATGATTGGGAGTTCTTATTTGAGAAATAAAACCCTAATTTGTACGTGCCAAATTAATTAAGAAGTGATTATTCTTGTGGGACAAGAATAGGCAAACCCTAGTGTGACTAGTTTGGAATTCGGCACACCCTCTCCTAATTAGGGTGTTGGGTGAATTCTTGGAGAGGAAGGAAGTGCTAATTTGGCCTCCTTTTTCTGCCCATTTAGGTGTCCTCATATGCCTATAAATAGGGTTGCATTATTTGTTATTCCTCTCAAGGTAAAAACCGAATTAGTCCGTGCTACTTTCAAAAGAGAGAAAATAAATTGTGAGTTTTAGAATAGAGATTCTAAAAGAAGTGCTAGTACAATCCTCCAATCCGAAGAAGAGAGTTCGTTCGTGTGGATACCTTTAGATACGTTCGCGGAAAGGCAACGTGAGACAAGTGGTGGTTCAGGTTTTTATACTAAAAGCTACACCAACATTCCATCCATTTGAACATCAAAGAGCTTTGGATCTAAGGTAGACCATCTAACCCTAATTATATATGTTGATGTGCATGGATCCTTGGTGGAATTCTGGACAAAAAATTTTGTTTATTCCGCTGCGTTGTATGCTTATGAATGTTGTTAAGTGGTCTTGAATTCCAGCATCCAGTCAAGGAGACATATATCAACATGATGTTGCATGACTATTAGTTTTTCCCAATGAAGGAAGAAGAAAACATCACTAGCATGCTTGATCATTTTTTGGAAATTACAAACGGCCTTGCTTTTCTTTGTAGACCAATTTTGGGTAGTGGAAAGGTAAAGAAGATTTTGAGCTCATTGCCAAGGGAATGGGATCCAACGATTACGACAATTATGGAATCAAATGATTTGAACAAGATAGAGTTTAGCGCTCTAATTGGTTGTTTCATCAACTATGGGATGGTATTAAAAATAAAAAACTCCAAGGTTAGACCAAAAGAGAAGAATTTAGCTTTTGAATCCAAAGAGGTGAGTAGTGATGAAAAAGAAGTTGAAGAAGATGAAGAGTTAGCCCTCTATGCAAAGAACATAAGGAGATACAGATCTTTATTGTAAAGAAAGAGGGATCTCAAAAAGGGAACTAGGGATGATTACAAAAATTACACATCATATAAGAAGAAGAATGATGATGGTTGCTACAAATATGGAAAGTCGAACCATTATGCCAAAGATTGCAGAGTTCCCACCTCTAAACTACAATATCAGAGGAGCAAGAAGAAGGAAGTCCTTGTTGCTATATGGAGTGATGAAGAAGGTGATGATGACATTAAGGAAGAATTCAACCTTACACTCATGGCTCAAAGCTCATACTCAAGCGATGAAGAGGATAATGAGGTAAGAACTTCTTCTCACAAAGAACTTGTTGATGCATTTGAGTCCTTAAACAATGAATTTGAAGAGATTTTCAAGCTCAACAAAGCTTTGAAAAATAAAACTGAGACTTTGGAAATAAAAAATGAAACTTTGAGTAACCGAATCAAATAGCTTGAAAATACCTGCAAAGATCATTCATATTGCTTGATTGAACAACAAAAGTTGAGAGATGAGATTGATAGGGTACAAAAAGAATTTTCATATATTGTTAACAAATTTTCTTATGGCAATGAAAAGTTTGAAAACCTACTTTCTTTACAAAGATTTTCATTGTCTAAACATGGACTAGGATGTGATCTTTTTGAAAGAGAATCATCATTGTTAAACAAGTTTTCAAATCAAAACAAAAATGATTCTTCGAACTTGGGATTGCCTACTTGCACTAGATATTTGAAAGTTGGGCATAATGCATATTCTTGTATGAGCTTAAGAAAAACAATCAAGGTGAAGAGGATGTGGATTCCTAAAGGAAATATTCTTCCAAACTTGGTTCATGTGACTAACTCAAAAGGACCCAAAATTGCTTGGGTACTAGTGAAATCAAATAAAATTTCTGATGTAGGTCCAAGTTAAGAATATAGTATCTTCAAGCATGTGGTACATTGAGAGCAGATGCTCAAGACATATGAGTAGATACAAAAGCCTATTTGTTGAGGTCAAAATAAAGAATAATCGACATGTTACACTTGGTGACAACAACAAAGGTAAAATCATTGGTATTGGTGAAGTGGCTGAGGAACCTTTACCAACCACTGATAATATTTATTTGGTTGATGGATTGTAACACAACTTGTTAAGTGTTTCTCAATTGTGTGATATGGATTATGATGTTAGATTTGAATCATCACATTGCACAGTTTTAAAAGATGGCAAAATTGCATTTATTGGTTTTAGGCATGGAAACATTTTTGTTATGAACTTGCATGATGCATCATCCTTCAATGAAAAATGTTTGATGGCTTTAGATGAAAAGGCATTTTTGTGGCATAGAAGATTAGGTCATGCACCATTACCATTGATTTCAAAGCTTGCAAAAATGGCATTGTTAGAGGTTTACCAAAATTATGTTTTACAAAATAGCATTTGTGTGAACCGTGCATTAGGGGTAAGCATGCTAGAGGTTCTTTTAAACTAAAAAAAGATATTTCTACATCTAGGGTCTTAGAATTAGTGCATATGATTTTGATTGGACCATCTAGACATACTAGCTTAGGTGGTAAATTGTATACCTTGGTTATTGTTGATGATTTCTCTAGATTTACATGGGTTAGATTCCTTGCAAATAAAAGTGATACATTTAATGAGTTTACTAAGTGATGTAGATTGGTTAGAAATGAAAAGAAAAAGTCTATTATTGCCATTAGAATTGACTATAGAGGAGAATTTGAGTCCAAACTCTTTGAAGATTGGTGTGATAAGTATCGAATGGAGCATAATTTTTCGTCGCCAAGAACTCCACAAAAAAATGGTGTGGTGGAAAGGAAGAATTGGACTTTGAAGGAAATGTGTGGAACAATGCTAAATGAGTATGATCTTCTAAAATATTTTTGAGCCAATGCTATGAAAGCTGCTTTCTACATCATCAACTGGGTGGATTTGAGAAGGGACAAAATGAAAACTCCTTATGAGATATGAAAATGTAAGAAATCTAACATTTCTTATTTTCATCCATTTGGTTGTAAAGTATTTATATTGAATAATGGCAAAGACAACTTAGGAAAATTTGATGCAAAATCGAATATAGGGATTTTCCTAGGTTACTCCACTAATAGAAAAACTTATAAGGTGTTTAATTCAAGAACTAGAGTTATTAAGAAATCTATTAATGTTAAATTTGATTATATAATCTCAGCCCCAGGAAAGGTAGTTGTTGATGATGATGTAGAAGTCTTGAAAAAAAGTGATGATCACGGATTTAAAAAAGACTTGGAGGAGCTAAACATAAATGAAGAACCCAAAAATGATGAAGAAAAGAGAAATGAAGAAGGTGCATCACCTTCACTTCAAAAGGATTGGGTTAGAGTAAAAGATCATCCAATAGAGCAAGTGATTAGAGAGATTGGAGATGGAGTGAAAATAAGAAGAGCATTGAACGAATTTCAAATCAACTTTGCATACATCTCCATTGTTGAACGAAAGAATACATAAGAAGCACTAGAAGATGAGTGTTGGGTTCAAGCCATGCGAGAAGAGCTCAACCAATTCAAAAGGAACAATGTTTGGGAATTGGTTCTAGCACCAAAACAAAAAACAATTATTGGAACCAAATGGATGCATAGGATCAAATATAATTAGAATGGCAAACCGGTGCAAAACAAGTCCAGGTTGGTAGCTTAAGGCTTCAACCAAGAAGAAGGATTTGATTATGAAGAAACATTCGCTTTGGTTGCAAGACTAGAAGCAATTCGAATCCTATATGCTTTCGCCGCACACAAGAAGATAAAACTCTATCAAATGGATGTGAAGAGTGTTTTTCTTAATGGGTATATTCAAGAAGAAGTCTATGTAAGGCAATTTTCGGGTTTTAAAGACAATAAAAATCCCAAATACGTCTTCAAACTCAACAAAGCTCTTTATGGGTTGAAACACGCACCAAAGGCATGATATGAGAGGTTAAGTACTTTTCTTATTCAAAATGGCTATGTAAAAGGGCATGTTGATAATAATCTTTTTTTTAATAAAAATGGGGATGGTATGCTTATTTACCAAATATACGTAAATAATATTATATTTGATGCTACTAACCCTTCTATGTGCAAAGATTTTTGTGATATTATAAAGGGTGAATTTGAAATAAGCATAATGGGGAGCTTGCTTTATTTCTTGGACTTCAAATCAAACAACTCGAGGATGGGATTTTCATTCATCAATCCAAATATACCAAGGAGTTGCTAAAGAAATTCAAAATGGATGGAAGCAAAGAAGTTCCAGCCCCAATGTCATCAGCCTTAAAACTTGACAAAGATGAGATGGAAAATAGGTGGATCAAAGGTTTTATAGAGGTATGATCAGTTCCCTACTTTACCTAACCGCTTCTAAACCCGATATTATGTTTGCTACTTCTCTTTGTGCACGATTTCAATCTCATCCAAAAGAATCTCATTTGATTGCATGGAAAAAGATTTTTCGTTATTTGATTGTATTCCATTAGTATACCTTCTCAATGTCTTGTATATGATATTGACTTTCTCTCTTGATATACTCCTCTTTTAATTGATGACAAAAAGGGGTTGAAAAAACAACTTACAATAGTATCTGTAAACTGAATTTTCTGATAAATTGTGTTCTAAAATAGAAGGTGTAAACATAAGTATTGACTTCGACCTTTTGAAATTTGATTAAATTGAAACTTGGTTAATATTGCCTTAATATTACTTTTTTTTTATATTGGTCTTAAATTTGATGTACAAACTCAAGAGTAGTTAGAAATTGGAATTTGACATAGAATTTGCTTATTAGACTAACCTTCAAATTTTGATCCAACCTTCAAATTTGACATAGAATTAGGCTAAAAACTTTGATCCAACCTTCAAATTTCTTTGTGCATTTATTCAGGGGGAGTTCTAAGTGTTTTGTCATCATTAAAAAGGGAGAGATTGTTGGACCAAAAGTACTCAACATTTTTTTCCATTTATGTTTTGATAATGAACAAAACCAAAAATGAATTGTGTTCTTCATAAAGTACATTTTGATAGGATCAATGTACGTCATGGTATGCACAATGTACGTCTTGGATGCCACCATACGTGAACAAAGATGGAAAATCAGACAGAAACCACAGGGTGGTTCAGGTGCAACAATAATGTACGTCTTACAAATACAACATACATTTTCATCTCCGCCAACGTACGTCTTGGGGAGACAACGTACATTATGTTCACGCGGGAAATTGAACAACACTTGAAGGTTTGAAAGATTGATGATCAACATGTTGAGTTTGGTTTTGATGATGATGAATGCAAAACATCCATGAAAAAGGTACAAAAGTGTAGACTTTCTGATATTTGTCAATAAGGCACCTTACCGATTCATTAAAGTGAGTTAATGATCAATAAAACACCTTATTGATTCATTAAAATGTGTTAATGAATGCAAAATTGGCATCTAAGCACACAAACATGTTGAGCCAAGAAGCAAAAATGCCAGACATTGATTTAAGCATGCAAATGATTCATTAAGGCACGTTAATGGGGATCAACACACGCAAATGAGATGTAACACAAGTTGTCGAATGATCTAAGCATTGTTGCATAGATGGATTAAAGACACAAACTTTAATGAGAAGATTAACGTGCGTAGATGGATAGCAATGCACGTTGATAAGCTTTAGATGACGACAAAGTTGAGAAGCTCCTCGAAATTTCAAATTTGAATATTCCTCGTACAAGTTGATGTCAGAATTAAATGAGTGAACTTTGAAAAACGACAACGCACTGTAATAATTCATTAAGGCACCTTAATGAAAGTATGGGCAACGACAAGGCACCTTATTTATCAACAATGTGCGTTAATGATCAACAAAGCACTTTAATGAAAGTCTTGGCAGAACGACAAAGTGCATTAATGAGCAACAAAGTGCGTTAATGATAGTTTGGGTGAAATTGGATATTCTGGAACGAAGAACAACGCACAGAGATCATTCTATAAATCATGTAGATTACTATCAACGCACGTAGAAGGCTATGGCGTCATTTAAATCAAAATTTTCCACTCTTACAATGTCAACTCCGAGGCTTCCAACGACTATATTCTTATAAGTGGCTATAAATAGATGTCTCCAATATCATAATGAGTGAGAGAACTTTGGGAAAACTTTGTTATATTTATTTCTCATTTATTCTCTCATTTCTACTTTTCTAACCCATTTGAGTTATTTACTTGTGATCTGATTTCTGGGTTGGTGTGAGCTTTAAATCTGTTATACTCTTCAGTTGATTTTTGTATCAAGCATAGTTGTTTGCTTGGGGTAGATAGGTTTTCTTGTTATGTCTTAGAAAAATAAGAGTGGTTGCTGGTGAGCCTTAGAACACTAGAGGTGTATGTTTTCTAGTTTGTTACTTACAAAAACTAGAGGTTTGATTTGCTTATTTTGTCCTAAAAACAAGTGGTTTCATTTGTTTAGCTGAGCCCACAAAAACTAGAGATTTGGTTTGCTTATTTTGTCCTAAAAACAAATGGTTTCATTTTTTTAGTTGAGCCCACAAAAACTAGAGATTTGATTTGCTTATTTTGTCCTTAAAACAAGGTGTAACGGTTTTCTTGTTGATCCCTCAAAAATAAGTGTTGTAAACAGTTTTCTTCCACCTGGAAGTGAGGATGATAGTGGAATGAAATTCTCTAGTGGATCTACAGGAGTGGACGTAGGTCAAGGAGGACCGAACCAGTATAAATCGGAGTTGTTTTAAGTTCCCTTACTCTCTCTTACTTGCTTTGCATTTGTGTTTGATTTATATTGTTGTGTATGGATTGGATCTTTGGTTTTAGGTTGCTTCCGCATTTAACTTTGATTTTATTTTATAAGAACTTTGTTATTGGTTTTAGTTTGCAAAAGATTTTCAACAAAATTTTTAACTTACTAAAAATCAAATTCACCCCCCTCTTGGATTGTCATTCCATATTGGGATTTCAATTGGTATCAGGACTTCTGCTCTTGATATTTATTTTTGGCGTAACATCCAAAGAGTTAAAGATCTAAAAAATGACATTTTTAAATGATATTTCAAGATATGAGGGTTTATGTATTAACCGTGCTCCTTTCTTTTATGGCAGTGATTACATATATTGGAAAACAAGGATGAGGGTGTTCCTACAATCAAAAAATGTGGATATATGGGATGTTGTTGAGGAAGGTCCATTTGTGCCAACAAAACTTATAGATGGAAGAATGGTGAAGAAGCCTAAAGAAGAATGGAATGACAATGACAAAAGGCGTATCTCTTACAACCACAAAGCTATGCATGTTCTCTACTGGTCTTTGAGAAAATCTCAGTTTAACAAGATTCAACAATGCACTACTGCTCAAGATATTTGTCAAACTTTGGAGGTTACTTATGAAGGAACAAGCCAAGTTAAAGAAAACAAGGTTTCTCTTCTTGTTCATAAATATGAGTTATTCAAAATGGAGAAAGATGAATCCATTCAAGAAATGTTTGATCAGTTTAATGACATCCTCAATGGCATCAAAGCTCTAGGAAAATCATATACAAATTCGGAGCTTGTAAGAAAAATTTTGAGATCACTTCCAAAATCATGGGCTTCTAAGAAGGATGCAATCATAGAAGCTAAGGATCTGAATTCTTTGCCTTTTGAGGAGTTGTTTGGTTCCATAGTCACTCATGCAATGATTATGGAAGAAGATGAAGATGATGATGGTGATGGGACTGATCTTGATGATGTGAAGTACCTCAAAAATAGATTATGCCAGTTTCTTTACAACGAAAGAGGTGCAAAAGGAGGCTAACATTAAGAAGAGCAAACTCATTTACTATGAGTGTAATGAACCGAGACATGTCAAACCGGATTGCCCTTATTTGAAGAAGCATAGAAAAAGGAGGAAAAGAAGATTATTTGATGATAATTCAAGTTCTAATGTTGATGATGATGAAGTTGGAGGAATTTTCTTGACAACCCATGCAAATGTGGTACCCTTCCCTTGAGCTTAAACCTTGCTGATTTTGTTTTTTTAATTTTTGTTGTATATATGATTGTTGTTTGCTGCAGTGATTTGTTTTTGTTCATTCATAATATTTATACATGTTTGATATAACTTTGTTGCATTGATTGATGTAATTTGATTAATTGCATATGTGCGTTGATTGCTTGCATTGATTTTTTGATTATCATGGGGGGAGACACGTTTTTGTTATTGATGTACATATTTTGCAACAAATAGGAGGATTTTTATTTCCTACATGCACTATTTACTTATGCATTTGCTTAGCGGGAGTTATAATTGTGTTTATTGATTCCTTTGATTGATTGGGGGAGAATGTTGTTTTTTCATGTCCTTGTTTATAACACAAAAATGAGAGAAGTGTTACATGAATTTGCATATTATTTTTTCAATTAGTATCATCTTTATTTTGAACATTGTGCTTATTATTGAGTTTAACTAACCAAGTAACGTAGGTTAAGGAGGACTGAACCACTATAAATCAGATTTGTTCTCTCTTTCCTTACTCTCTCTCACTTGTTTGAATTTGATTTATACAGTTGTGTGTGAATTGGATCTTTAATTTTAAGTTGCTTCCGTATTTAACTTTGATTTTGGTTTAAAGAACTTTGTTGTTTGTTTTAGTTTGCTATGAGGACCATTTGCCTTGCGTTTCTTCGCGCATATATCCTCATTGAATGGATTCGGTTCTTCACAAAAACACAAAGTTAAAGCAAAAGAAAACAATATAAGCGAACAAGAAGAAGCAATGCAAATAGTGAAAATGCGATGAAGAAGAAGCAGTTCTAAGTTCACCTTCCACATAAACAACATGATTATAAGAAAGCTTGCCTAGAAAATTATCTAAAGGATTGAATGACACGCTCATGACATCATTGAAGAAATTTTCCTCTAAAGAAGGAAGTTTGTGTCCAAATGGGTTAAAGTTGAGAGAAGGAGCAAAGGGACCAAGCATATGGACAGAAGTATTATCGCATGAAAGTTTCTTTGGAGAGACTACGACATAAGAAGTGTATATGGTTTTATCACAATTGCTCATCTCAACTTTGTGTGAGGAATGAACGGATTACTCAAAAGTAGATGGTTGGAGTCGATGCTCTACCCTGCGGCAGCAAGGCTTTGAGGTTTCAACAATGTAGAAAGAGTAATCTCATTGTCAGTAATCAAGGTGTTTATTTGATCCCTGAACATTTTCCTTAAGTATTTATTTGAAAGTCTCAATTCCTCAGTTCTATGGTGACATCTGCCAAGAGGAGCATTCTAAGAGGAGGAAGGTGGATGGACTAGGAACCAAGGGTTTTCAGACTTAGACTTGATCTTGGATATGTCATCAGAAAATTAAGGATAAGATGTAGAGGACTTGTGGAGAGTAATGGAATTGGAACAATCATGAGTATAGAAGAAGCAAAATAATAAGTTGGATGAGGGTTTTATCACTTTTTGAACACAGCGAACGTGGAAGCCTATAAGGAAAGTCCGTCGTTTGGGGTGAAGTTGAGCTGGCAAGAGTTTGTTCTTGGAAAGGAATTGCATGGCAAAATAAGGAAGAGGGAAGCGAACTCTAAGCTCTATTAAACTCACCAACATTGCAAAGGCATTAGAAGGTGCGTGTGAAGGAGAAGGACAATTCGAGTCGGGAAGTGAGATTTGCCAAGTTGAAGGAAAGGCGTATTCATTCCGGATTTTGTCAACATCTAAGGATGGCATAGTGGACTTGCGGTTAAAATTGAGTGACTTTTCAAGACAAGCATAGGGAAAAAAATCGGCAATGGGCCATCAACCAAATTTGTGTAGCAATGAATAAATCAAAGTAAAAAATGGAGTATAGAAATTATACCCATTTTTCACGATGAAGACATGATATTTAAGAAAGGTCGAAAAATTCTGCAAAATATCCTACAAAAAAATAGAGTATAAAAAAGAGGAAAAAAAGAAAAAGAAAGAGCGAATGTTTGCATGAAGACGAAAGGCATGAATAGATGGTTGGTTGTTCAAGAAGACGACAAGGGCACTGAGTCAAACGGTGAGTCATTCGAGAAAATTTAGAAGCGCAAGCATTCATTCCTGGCTCCAGACAGGAAAGTCTTTTGCAGCACAGAGATGGTGTGTCGAGTGGACAAAACGAAACGCCAAGTAGCCATGCATGAGACATGTCGTTTGAATTGGAATTATGTCACTCAAGAGGAGGCATTGTCGTTTGAACGGCATCAACGAGCAAAGCATGGTGCATGTCATTAAGGTTAAAACACTGACGTTTGGGTCAAGGTGGTGTCGTTCTAAAAGGAATGATGTCGTCTGGGCAGCAGTGAGTTTTGAAACGGCACTAAGCCAGCAAGATGCATGTCGTCGAGGAAGAAACTGTGTCGTTTGAACCAAATGTTGTCGTTTTGGTGGAGATGTTGTCAGTTGAACGATACAATGTCATTTCGAGAAGAGGAGATCGGCGTGTTATGGTTGTCAACATGGTGCTGTTCAGGAGGTTGAAGTGTCGCCGGTTCAGTTGTTGTGTTAATTTAAATATGGAAAGGAGTCGGGCGTTTTAGCGGCGTTGTCTAGGAAAGCGAAGCGTTTTATGGTGTCGTTGAGTAAGGTGGAGCAGCTGGGTGGTGTCGTTGAGATACAGTGTCATTCTGGTCAAGTAAGCCATGCCACTCAGTTCATTCCCTTCAGCGAAGTCGTTATCATTGTGACCACAAACTCAGCTACCCACTGTCATCTCCCAAGCAACCAAGGCTGCCAAACAATGAAGACCCACCTCGCATCGTCGTCTAAAGAAAAGAAAAGAGCAGTAGATTAATACTAGGGATAATTACCCTATGCCTATATTTAGTACCTTTTCTTCCAAACTGACGGCACCACTTTTTTCTCTTAATTACAAAATAAAATTTAACGTTTTGAACTAACAATTTTCTTGATCTATATGGAGTTCCTTGTTTTGACTATGTCATCTCCTTCCCCCTTCTCTCTCTTATTTACTGTCTCTTTTATTCTCTCTCTTTTCTCTCTCCCTCTCTCTCCATCGATCTCTCTCTCTGACCTCTTTTTTCTCTGCTTTACCTCATCTTTCGTTGCCTCCTCTATCTATTTTCTCACCTCCTGTTTCGTCTCGGCCTCACCTCATCACCTTATCTTTCGTCTCTCCCCTGACCATTTTTGTCTCCTCGTCAATCTCCTCCTTGCTTTCTTCCTCCTCGCTTTCGTCTTCTCATTGATCTCCTTCTCACTCTCCTCATCGTTTTCGTTATCCTTCAATGTCCTCATCGCCGTCAGTCCATTCGATTTCTTCCTCGATCTGTGTCGGTTGCTACCAAAAAGTCGTCGACACGTGGTGGTTCGTCGACAATGAACACACGAATGCTAGATCTGGTGTTTTTAGGGTGGCAGCTAGGGTTTCAAATGCTTCATGTTGTGTAAAAACCCTAGTTGTTTCATGTTGTGTCTCATATTTTAGTTTATATTTAAAAAAAAAATATTTTAGAATGTTAAAATATTTTTGAAAAATGAATTATTTTTGAAAAAAATATTTACAAATTTTAAAAAGTTTATTTAAAGTTGTTTTTAAGTTTTTAGAACATTTTTAAAGTTTATTTAAAGTTGTTTTTAAGTTTTTAAAAATTTAAAAACTTATGGTGTTATTTTTTATATTGAAGAGTTGTTCATGCTGTGAATTTGTGTTTAGTTCTTAAGAAAATGAAGTTTACTAAGAAAATGTTTATTGAAGTTTGTTTAAATCTACTTATGGTGTATTTCCTATGGAAAGAAAGTGATAGTTCATATAAGGTTTATTTAAGGTTGATATAAGGTTGTTTTTTATTTAAAAATTGCATGAAAAGAAAATGAAGGTTTTATTTACTTAAGGTTTTTTTAGTAAAATAAAAAAAAAAGAATGAAATTTTTGTATGAAAAGAAAATAAATGTTGATATAAGGTTGTTTTTAGTAAAACAAAAAAAAAAGAAAAAAGAATGAAAATTTCGTATGAAAAGAAAATAAATGTTGATATAAGGTTTACTTAACCTTCATAAAAAGTCATTTAAAAAAGAATATTGATACAAGGTTTTTTTTAGCAAAATAAAAAAAATCGTACAAAAGAAAATTAGGTTAATATAAGGTTTAATTAAGGTTGATATAAAGTTGTTTTTTAGTAAAGCAAAAAAATAAAAAAAATCTCATGGAAAAAATGAAGGTTGATATAAGACTTTTTAAAGTTTTTAAGAAGTTTTAAAAGATTTTTAAAAGGTTTATCTTTTGAATTTTTTGGTTTTAAAATATAGATTGATTTTTAGTTTAGATTGATATTTTGTTTATTTTTTTGGTTTTTAAAGGTATTTATAAGGTTTATTTTCTTTATTTGTTGTTTTTAAAAATATAAATTAATTTTTAATTTAGTTTTTATGTTTTATTTGGTTTTAATTAGACTTTTTTAAAAAAATAAAAAGGACTTGATGATTAAAAGAATTGATAGAATGGTTTAAAATTAAAAATAAATCAAATAAATTATAAAACAAAAAATTGAAAAGGAAAATAAGATGAAAGTAAAGTAAAACAAAAAAAAAAGAAATAATTTAAATGTGAAAAATTCAAAAAAAAAAGATTTTCGTGCAGAAGAAGTGAAAAAAGTTGAAAAATGACTAAAATGAAGTGAACAAAAGAAAACCGGGACTGAATTTTTGAAACAATGAAAAAGCAAAGGTTTTCTGCTACTTCGTATAGAATAAGAGGCGGCGCAGTCCGATATGAGAGGAAAGTTCAGGGGGCGATTACACTGTAATAAAATTTTCAAATTAAGTTAGTTTTAAAATTGGCCCTTAATACTAAGAAGACATGCAGTAATGATAAAGATAAAACAAAAACATAATGAAGAGAGGAAATAAAAACCAATTGGAGAAGAGGAGAGGCAAACCGAGAATATTGGAAGACGGATGGAGGCTGGTGGCAAAAAAAAATCAATAAATGGGTTCAGAATAAAACCAACGGCGGAGGTAGGTGGGGGCAGGTGTAGGCGGCAGCCCCCACCGGCGCGGGGTACCCTATACACACCCCCTCCTCCACCCCATCTGCAACTCAGTTTCCCCCCTCGCTGACCCCATTTGCAACTCCGTGCTCCCCCATCCAAACACTCCGCCCCATGCTAGACATTTTTTGGCTCCACCATTGAATAAAACAATGGTTCTAAGAAGGACAAACAGGAAGAAAGGAATAAATCTGGAGAAATTTACAAAATTTAGGGAGAAAATCAAGGCCAAAATGGGCAACTGCATAAAAGGGTTTGATTTAAGAATTTGAATTAGGAAAAGCCCTTAATTCAGAAATCAGTGGCACGATTTTTTGGAATATGATCTAATAATGAGAACAAAATTGGAAGGAGATTGAGTTTGAATTTGGAAGGAACGACATCCAACATCAGGAATGAGAATCAAGAGCAAAGATTCAGTCAGAAAGCTGCCAAGTTGGGAAGTTTACTAATCTGGAAGGAAGAAAAGGAGGGAAATCAAAAATTAAAGTCAAAAATAAGAAATTAGAGGGAAGAATACGTCTCAGATTGAGTAAAGGACTAAAACCAAGTAGGACAGGCTTGAATGGATGAAAGGCCCAAAAGGAGTGAAAAAAAATATTCAAGAAGACCTTGAGCAACTACAAAATTTGTCAAATGGTCCCCAAATATTGCAATAATTCAAAAACAGTATCTCTCCAGGAATGTGCACCAGGAAGCGAAGCTTGCAATTATAAAAGAATTATACTCTTATCTTTGGGAAACCCAAAGACAAGAGCGAGGATCAATTGATAAAATCTGGGTAATAAAACCCATTTAGATAAAGACCGTTACAGACGTTAAGTGATCTTTCATCAAACTACTACCTATAAATAGGTGTTGAAAACAACATTTTGAGGTACTTTTTACTAACTGAATACACTGACACTTTGTAGAATTCTATACAGACTTGAGCGTCAGATATTCTCTTAGGGAACGACCCAACCTCATCGTGTTTTATACTTTTAGGTTTCAATGTGACGTTCGCGATTCTCGAATGTTGTTTTTATCTTCATTATTGTTTATTTTTTGAGGCAACAACAAATTTTAATTTAAAACTTAAAAGAAATTTCAAATAAAAAATTAGAAAAACTAGAAAATTAACTAAAAAAAAGAAAATATAGACTAAATATCAAAAAATAAAAAATTGAAAAAAAATCTGATTAATTCATTTGAGGTTTATTTTTTCTGTGAAAATTTTATTTTTTAATTATAAAAGAAAAAATTCCATTAAAAATACAAAAAATAATTGCCGCATTGAAAGATAAAGAGTGTCGTGTGGAATAAAATCCAAATGCATAGGCCTTTTTTTAATTAAATTGTGACATCGGTATATTTTGTAAGCTGTCCTATATTTATTCGGAAATTAGGTGGCACACTCACTCCTAATAAACAGAACGAGAATGAGGGAGGAACCTGTGTAGCGGCCAGAACAAGGGAGGCGACTCCGTGGGTTCGACGGCCCGCGACGAAGGGATTCTTTTCTTTTCTGTCTCCTCTTTTTGTGTACTTGAACCTTCTCCCTTTCTTTTTTTTTTTTTCTACAAACGTCCTCTCTGATTTTTTTCCTTCTTTGTATTTTTTTTTCTCTTTTTTTTTTACTACTGACTTTTCCTTTTTTAATTTCTCTATTGTTTTTCTATGAAGGGAACGAAGCGCTAGAGGGAAAAAACGACATGCAAAAGGCGATTTTGGTGACGGTATGGCGTTTGAGTGGTAGGACTAGGTGTTGGGTGGTGGCGGTTTTGTTGTTGGATGATCGGTTTTGGTGGTGGGTAGTGTCGAAAGTGGCGGCCGAAGAAGCGTCCTTTCGAGTTTGGGTATTGAAAGGGTGACGGAGGTGGTGGTGGGTTTGAATGGTGGCCGAATGTTGTTTGGATAGTGGTTTTGTGATGTTGGCGTGGTGGTAGCCTTGGCAGGGGGGAAATTTTCTGTGTTGGTTTCGGTCTTAGAGATCTTTTCTTCCCCAAAACTCCCCTCAAAACCTCCCGTTTCTCTGTTGCCATTATCCTCATTTATAGGTAGCATGAGAGATTTTAAGCCAATTTGCTCTGATTTTTCATGATTCCGTGTAACAGAGGATGATATTTCTCCACAAATTATTCTGATGTGGAGAAAAAGATAATATTCAATATGACAATTTGATTTCAATATTTTCGACTCGTTACAAATAGAAGAAAAACTTTTTCTCCATGGAACATAAACCTCTCAAAATGACGAATCATATTAACCATCTTGCACTCGATTTCAATTTGCCTTTGCAATATTATATCGAGTATCTGACGCACACCAACCACACTCATTCGTTCATCGACAAAATCAGCCCGAATATTATTCTCCTTTTCAAAATTCTATTTTTCAACTAATGGAGGATCTTCCACAAACACATTACAATCAAATATCTTGTCCTTACACTTCAAAAACAAACCATCCAACTGAAGTTCTTATCTTTCCTCTGGGGTTGGTGTTATGTTCATCAATTTTAACAGTGAGAAAAAAAATGAATCATAGCATTACCGAAAAAATGAATAAAAAAATTGTCACAGCGCTGATCACCTTACTATGCAATGCCCATCACCGTTTCGTTACTGCGCACAACGTTGATCACCTTATTATGCAATGCCTCTCACCGTTCCGCTACTGCGCACTCCATTGTGACTTACTGCATACTTTGTCTTTTGAGGCCAATGCACAGTAATGACTAGATTTATAGGACCTTTGCCATCAGAAACACCCATGTATTCCTCCCTCAATATTCCATCGGATTTCAGAGGATGATAGAAAGAAAGCTTAGAAGCCATAGAGAGAGAACTGATTTTGGACTAAACTTACTTATGCCTTCTTATTTCACAAATGAAGCCTTATATAGACTTCAGGGTTACAATAAGACAAACGAGGTCACATCATGAATGGTCGACAAAAAAAAAAGGAAAGGAATCAGATTCCTTTCATAATACAACAGATAGAGCTAAAACAAATGGTCGACACAACACATGATACAAAATGACAAACTACTTTAACATGTGGCAGACAACCACATGTGACACTTTAACAACTTGACACAAAGGTGACATAAAGTAGACACGACATCACGTTGAGGCAGAGCATCTTCTTTCCTTGACGTAGACAGAGCACTTATCTTCTCGGTGGTGCTAGAGACCTCTGTCTAACAGGTGGACTTGGTGATGTGTCTTTAATCTTCGTCCATGTACCCTTGTTATCTTCTAACATATGAAAATACGGAGAACAGTCGTCGTATAACCAAAGGTATTCTTCTTCTGGAGACGAATCACTATTGTTGCCAAATGGATCTCTGTGTAGCTCATATCTTAGTGGTGGTTGAACAGGAGCAACTTGTTTTAGCTCCTCCATGACTGAGTCTTGGAGCTGACCAGATGGATCATATGGACCTCAAACATTCTTATAATGATTGGCGTCATCATAACAGATGATGGAGTGATAATGACTTCTATAGGACGAGTCTGAAAACCTGCTAGCATTATTGACGGCGGCAATGGCGAATTTTTAATAAAGCACGGATGTTCTACCAAGCTTTCTCGTAACAGAGGGTTGCCACGAACAGATGGGTATGCAGTTCCCCAAGAGTAATAGAGGTTCTGTGTCCATAAGAAACCTTGAGAGTGACGGAAGTAAGGACGATGGAAAATTTACACCTCATATGAGGGTTGTCCATTCCTTCTGAGATATCTTTCGTTGTCAATGGTGGTCTGTAACTTCCTTCTCAGACAGTGATATCATCGAACCATTCAAGGAAAGTCCATAGTAGGGATCTGCACTGTTGGTCGTCATTGAGATGGTTGAGTATCTCCTGAGCAGTGAACTCAATGGCGATCTTGTGTGCAGTGACCAGACACCATAGGA
>CAODLS011070837.1:0-11306 GCA_948243855.1 Flueggea neowawraea | reverse complement strand
AAGTAGATGGAACTAAGTGCTATACATAGCTAAAACTCGTATGAGCCACCTCTAGAATCCATTCTACTATATTGATTATATGAGAAAGTAGATGGAACTAAGTGCTATACGTAGCTAAAACTCGTATGAGCCACCTCTAGAATCCACTCTACTATATTGGGCTGACCAGCGCTTTATTTGATTTATGTGATCAGACCTACAGGTCAATTCTATTGGTATTAGAAAGATCCATGAGATCTGTTATATTGGAAACCCGGGGCAATACTTGACATGTTGTGCGCTATTACCAAATAAAACAGAATAACATTACATTCTTAATTGATGTTCTTCTCTTATATGGTTTACTTGTGATATATTGGGCTGATTGTATATATGATACCTTATTATTTATTGTTTGATATTTGTTGGGTTCCTCATTGAGTTGCGACTCATATAAAGCGCAAAATTTTTCCAAGTATCAGCATTTAGCTTTTGAACTGATTTGCAGGCTGATATATATGCAAATGCTGTTATATGTTACCGAGTTATGTAAATATATGTTATATAGGTATGGGTGTTACAAAAACATACTTAATTTGTTGCGCAAAAGTATGCCATTAAGTGGCAGATCTAGAAAAGTCCGCTTTTTGCGCAAGTTGTGTACGATTCATCATCCCCATCATAATAGAAAAAAATTGGCCAAGATGGGAGAATATAAGCAGTCATGGACAATGTCAAAACATACTTGATTTGTTGCACAAAAGTATGTCGTTACATAGCTGATATATGAAAATTCTCTTTTTGCACAAGTTGGGTACGATTCATAAGCGCAAGCGTAATACAACGACACTTGCCAAGATGGAATAATATAACTATTAATGGACAATGCCAAAGCATACTTGATTTGTTACCCAAAAGTATGCCATTAGGAGCAGATCTAGAAAAGTCCTTTTTTTGCGTAAGTTGTGTACGATCCATCACCTCCAGCATAATAGAACAAAATTGGCCAAGATGGGAGAATATAAGTAGTCATGGACAACGACAAAACATACTTGATATATTGCACAAAAGTATGTCATTATGTAGCTGATCCACGAAAATTCCCTTTTTGTGCAAGTTGTGTATGATTCATGATCACGAGCCTAATAGAACAAAATTGGTTGGGATGGAGAATATAAGTAGCCATGAACAATGCCAAAACATACTTGATTTGTTGCGAAAAAGTATTTTATTAAGTAGTAGATCTAGAAATGTCTTCTTTTTGCACAAGTTGTGGAAGACTCATGAGTGCGAGGGTAATGCAACGAAATTTGCCAAGATGGGAGAATACAAGTATTCATTGACAATGTCAAAACAAACTTGATTTGTTGTACAAAAGTACGTCACTAAATAGTGGATCTAGAAAAGTCCTCTTTTTGCTCAAGTTGTGTATGATTCATCATCCCCAACGTAATAGAACAAAATTGGACAAGATGGGAGAATATACGTAGTCATGGACAATGCCAAAACATACTTGATTTGTTGCACAAAAATATGTCATTACGTAGCTTATCTAGGAAAATTCTCTTTTGAAGCAGGTTGTCGACGATTCATGATCGCGAATGTGATACAACGAAACTTGCCAAGATGGAAGAATATAAGTATTAATGGAAAATGCCAAAACATACTTGATTTGTTGTACAAAAGTATGTCGTCAAGTAGAAGATGTAGAAAAGAACTCTTTTTGCGCAAGTTGTGTATGGTTAATGATCGCGACCGCAATAGAACCAATTTAGCCGAGATGGGAGAACATAAGTAGTCATGGATAACGCTAAAGTATACTTGATTTGTTGCGCAAAAAGTATGTAGTTAAGTAGCAGATCAACGAAAATTCTCTATTGTACAAGTTGTTTAGGATTCATGATCGCGAGTGTAGTAGAACAAAAGTTGCCAAGATAGCAAAATATAAGTAGTGATGGAAAATGCCAAAACATACTTGATTTGATGCGGAAAAGTATGTCGTACAGCAGATCTAGAAAAGTCCTCTTTTTGCTCAAGTTGTATACAATTCATGACCGCGAACGTAATGCAACGAAACCTGCCAAGATGGGAGAATATAACTACCCATTGACAATGACAAAACACAGTTGATTTGTTGCGCAAAAGTATGCCATTAGGTAGCCGAGCTAGAAAAGTCCTTTTTTTTCGCAAGTTGTGTACTATTCATGATCACAAGCGTAATGCAACGAAACTTGCCAAGATGGGAGAATACAAGTATTCATTGGCAGCGCCAAAACAAACTTGCTTTGTTGCGCAAAAGTATGTCTTTAAGTAGCAGATCTAGAAAAGTCCTCTTTTTCTACAAGTTGTGTACAATTCATCATCGCGAGCGTAATACAATGATACTTGCCAAGATGGGAGAATATAACTAGTCATGGACAATGCTAAAACATACTTGATTTGTTGCGGAAAAGTATGTCATTAAGTAGAAGATCTAGAAAAGCCCTCTTTTTCTGCAAGTTGTGTACGATTCATGATCACAAGCGTAATAGAACGAAATTGGCCAAGATGGGAGAATAAAAGTAGTCATTTACAATGCCAAAAAAACACTTGATTTGTTGCACAAAAGTATGTCGTTAAGTAGCAAATCTAGAAAATCTATCTTTTTGCGCAAGTTGTGTATGATTCATCATCCCCAGTGTAAAAGAACGAAATTGGCCAAGATGAGAGAATGTAAGTTGTCATTGACAGTGCCAAAAAACACTTGATTTGTTGCGCAAAAGTATGTCGTTAAGTAGCAAATCTAGAAAAGTCCTCTTTTCGTGCAAGTTGCGTATGATTCATGATCGCCAGCGCAATACAACAAAATTGGCCAAGATGGGAGAATACAAGTAGTCATGCACAATGTCGAAAAATACTTGAGTTGTTATGCAAAAGTATGTCGTTAAGTAATAGATCAACAATATTATCTTTTTCCGCAAGTTGTGTACGATTCATGATTGTGAGCATAATAGAACAAAATTGACCAAGATGGGAGAATATAAGTAGTCATGGACATTGCGAAAACATACTTGATTTGTTGCAAAAAAGTATGTCGTTACATAGCTGATCTAGGAAAATTCTCTTTCTGCGCAAGCTGAGCACGATTCACGATCGCAAGCGTAATACAACGACACTTACCAAGATGGAAGAATATAAGTATTAATGGACAATCCCAAAACATACTTGATTTGTTGCGCAAAAGTATGTCGTTAAGTAGCGGATCTAGAAAAGTCCTTTTTTTGCGCAAGTTGTGTACGATTCGTCATCCCCAGCATAATAGAAAAACATTGGCTAAGAAGGAAGAATATAAGTAGTCGTGGACAACGCCAAAACGTACTTGATTTGTTGCGCAAAAGTACGTCGTTACGTAACTTATCTAGAAAAGTCGTCTTTTTGCGTAAGTTGTGTACGATTCATTAGTGCGAACGTAATGCAACGAAACCTGCCATGATGGAGAATACAAGTAGTCATTAACAATGCCAAAACGAACTTGATTTGTTGTGTAAAAGTATACCGTTAAGTAGCGGATCTAGAAAAGTCCTATTTTTGCACAAGTTGTGTATGATTCATCATCCCCAGCGTAATAGAAAAAAATTGGCCAAGATCGGAGAATATAAGTAGTCATGGAATGCCAATACATAGTTGATTTGTTGCACAAACGTGTGTGTTATGTAGATGATCTAGGAAAATTCTCTTTTTACTCAAGTTGTGGATGGTTCATGATCGCGAGCGTAATACAATGAAACTTCCCAAGATGGAAGCATATAAGTGTTAATGGACAATGCCAAAACACACTCGATTTGGTGAAGAAAAGTATGTTGTCAAATAGCAGATCTAGAAAAGAACTCTTTTGCGCGAGTTGTGTATGATTCATGTTCGCGAGCGTAATAGAACCAAATTGGCCAAGATGGGAGAATATAAGTACTCATGGACAACTCTAAAGCATACTTGATTTCTTGCACAAAAGTATGTCGTTAAGTTAGAAGATCTAGGAAAATTGTCTTTTTGTGCAAGTTGTGTAGGATGCATGATCGCCAGCGTAATACAACGAAATTTACTGAGATGGTAGCATATAAGTAGTCATGAACAGTGCCAAAACATACTTGATTTGTTTCGAAAAAGTATGTAGTAAAGTAGAAGATCTAGAAAAGCAATCTTTTTGCGCAAGCTGTGTAGAATTCATGATCGTGAGCGTAATGCAACGAAACTTGCCAAGATGGGAGAATATAAATACTCATTGACAATGCCAAAACAAACTTGATTTGTTGCATAAAAGTATGCCATCAAGTGGTAGAGCTAGAAAAGTCTTATTTTCGCGCAAGTTGTGTCCTATTCATGATCGCGAGCGTAATGCAACGAAACTTGCCAAGATGGGAGAATACAAGTATTCATTGACAATGCAAAAACATACTTGATTTGTTGCGCAAAAGTATTCCATTAAGTAGAGGATATAGAAAAGTCCTCTTTTTGCGCAAGTTGTGCATGATTCATCATCCCAGCGTAATAGAACAAAATTGGCCAAGATGGGAGAATATAAGTAGTCATGGACAACGCCAAAACATAATTGATTTGTAGCACAAAATTATGTCGTTACATAGATGATCTAGGAAAATTATTTTTTTACGCAAGTTGTGGTCGATTCATGATCGCGAGCGTAATACAACGAAACTTGCCGAGATGGAAGAATATAAGAACTAATGGACAATGGCAAAACATGCGTGATTTGTTGTGTATGATTCATGATCGCGAGCGTAATAGAACTAAATTGGCCAAGATGGGAGAATATAAGTGGTCATGGACAACCATAAAAGCATGCATGATTTGTTACGCAAAAGTATGTCATTAAGTAGCAGATCTAGGAAAATTTTCTTTTTGTGCAAGTTGTGTAGGATTCATGATCGCGAGCGTAATTCAACGTAACTTGCCAAGATGGGAGAATATAAGTAGTCATTGGCAATGCCAAAACATACTTGATTTGTTGCAGATCTAAGTATGTCGTAAAGTTGTGTACTATTCATCATCCCCAGCATGATAGAATGAAATTGGCCGAGATGGGAGATTATAAGTAGTCATGGACAATGCCAAAACATAGTTGATTTGTTGCGCAAAAGTATGTCGTTACTTAGCAGATCTAGGGAAATTCTCTTTTCATGCAAGTTGTAGACGATTCATGATCGCGAGCGTAATACAACGAAACTTGCCAAGATGGGCGAATATAAGTATTCATTGACAATTCCAAAACAAACTTGATTTATTGAGTAAAAGTTCATCGTTCGGTAGCAGCACTAGAAAAGTCCTCTTTTCGCACAAGTTGTGTACGATTCATGATCGCAAGCGTAAAACAACGAAATTGGCCAAGATGGGAGAATACAAGTAGCCATGGACAATGCCGAAACATACTTGATTTATTATGTAAAAGTATTTCGTTAAGTACCAGACCAACAACATTACCTTTTTACGCACGTTGTGTACGATTAATGATCGCGAGCATAAAAGAAAGAAATTGGCCGAGATGGGAGAATATAATTAGTCACGGACAATGCTAAAACGTACTTTCTTTGTTGCGCAAAGGTATGCCATTAAGTAGCATATCAAGAAAAATTCTCTTATTGAGTAAGTTGTGTATGATTCATGACCGCGAGCGTAATACAACGAAACTTGCCAAGATCGAAGAATATAAGTATTAATGGACAATGCCAAAACATACTTGATTTTTTGCTGAAAGGCATGTCGTTAAGTAGTAGATCTATGAAATTCTCTTGTTGTGCAAGTTATGTACGATTCATGATCGCGAGCCTAATAGAAAAAAAATTGCCAGGATAGGAGAATATAAGTAGTCACGAATAATGTCAAAGCAAACCTGATTTGTTGCGTAAAAGTATGTCATTAAGTAGTAGATCTAGAAAAGTCCTCTTTTGCGCAAGTTGTCTACGATTCATGAGTGTAAGCGTAATGCAACGAAACTTGCCAATATGGGAGAATACAAGTATTAATTGACAATACCAAAACAAACTTGATTTGTTGAGTAAAAGAATGCCATTAAGTAGTAGATCTAGAAAAGTCCTCTTTTTGCGCAAGTTATGGATCATTCGTCATCCCCAGCGTAATAGAACAAAATTGGCCAATATAGGAGAATATAAGTAGTCATGGACAACACCAAAACATACTTGATTTGTTGCATAGATATATGTCGTTACGTAGCTGATCTAGGAAAATTCTCTTTTTACGCAAGTTATGGATGATTCATGATCGCGAGCGTAATATAACGAAATTTGCCAAGATGGAAGAATACAGGTATTAATGGACAATGCCAAAACACACTTGATTTGTTGCAGAACAGTATGTCGTCAACTAGCAGATATAGAAAAGAACTCTTTTTGCGCAAGTTGTGTATGATTGATGATCGTGAGCCTAATAGAACCAAAATGGCCAAGGTACGAGAATATAAGTAGTCATGGACAACGCTAAAGCATACTTGATTTGTTGCGCAAAAGTATGTCGTTAAGTAGTAGATCTAGGAAAATTTACTTTTTGTGCAAGTTGTTTAGGATTCATGATCGCGAGCGAAACTTGCAAAAATGGGAGAATATAAGTAGCCATGCACAATGCCAAAACATATTTGACTTGTTGTGGAAGAGTATGTCGTTAAGCAGCAGAGCTAGAAAAGTCTTATTTTTGCACAAGTTATGTACTATTCATGATCGCCAGCATAATGTAGCAAAACTTGCCAAGATGGGAGAATATAATAATTAATTGACAATGCCAAAACACACTTGATTTGTTGTGCACAAGTATGTCTTTAAGTAGCAGATCTAAGAAAGTCCTCTTTTTGCACAAGTTGTGTACAAATCATGATTACGAGCATAATACAAAGATACTTGCCAAGATGGGAGAATATAAGAAGTCATGGACAATGCCAAAACATACTTGATTTCTTGCGGAAAAGTATGTCGTTAAGTAGAAGATCTAGAAAAGCGCTCTTTTTGTGCAAGTTCGTACGATTCATGATCACGAGCGTAATAGAATGAAAATTTCCAAGATGGGAGAATAAAAGTAGTCCTTGACAATGCCAAAAAACGCTTGATTTGTTGTGCAAAAGTATGCCGTTAAGTAGCAAATCTAGAAAAGTCCTGTTTTTGCGCGAGTTCTGTGCGATTAATCATCCCCAGCATAACAGAACAAAATTGGCCAAGGTGGGAGAATATAAGTAGCCATGGACAATGCCAAAACATACTTGATTTGTTGCGAAAAGTATGTCGTTATGTAGCAAATCTAGGAAAATTCTCTTTTCACTGAGGTTGTGGACGATTCATGATCGCGAGTGTAATACAACGAAACTTGCCAACACAGGAGAATATAAGTATTCATTGACAAGGACAAAACACATTTGATTTGTTGCGTAAAATAAAATCATTCAATAGTAGCACTAAAAAAGTCATCTTTTCGCGCAGGTTGTATACGATTCACGATAGCGAGCATAATACAACGAAATTTGCCAAGATGGGAGAATACAAGTAGTCATAGACAATGTCGAAACATACATGATTTGTTATGCAAAAGTATGTCATTAAGTACAAAATCAACAACATTATCTTTTTGCGCAAGTTGCGTACGATTCATGATCGCGAGCATAATATAACAAAATTGGCTAAGATGGGAGAATATAAGTAGTCACGGACAATGCTAAAAGACACTTTATTTGTTGCGCAAAAGTATGTCATTAAGTAGCAGATCTAGAAAAATTCTCTTTTTGAGTAAGTTGTGTATGATTCATGATCGCGAGCGTAATACAACGAAGTTTGTCAAGATGGAAGAATATAAGTATTAATGGGTAATGCCAAAACATACTTAATTTTTTGTGCAAAAGTATGACGTTAAGTACCAGGCCAACAACATCCTCTTTTTGCGCACGTTGTGTATGATTCATGATCGCAAGGCTAATATAACAAAATTGGCCAGGATGGTAGAATATAAGTATTCATGTGCATCACTAAATTATGTCGTTAAGTAGAAGAGCTAGCATGATTATCTTTTTGTGGATGTTGTGCACGATTCATGATTGCGATCGTAATGCAACAAAACTTACCAAGATGGGAGAATATATGTAGTTAATGACAATGCCAAAACACACTTGATTTTTTGACCGAAAGTACACCGTTGAGTAGCAGATCTAGTAAAGTCCTCTTTTTGTGCAAGTTGTATACAATTCATCATCCCCTGTGTAATAGAATGAAATTGGCCAATATGGGAGAATATAAGTAGTCATGGACAACGCCAAAACATACTTGATTTGTTGTGCAAAAGTATGTCATTACACGACAGATCTAGGAAAATTCTCTTTTCACACAAGTTGTGGATGATTCATGATCGCGAGCGTAATACAATGAAATTTTCCAAGATGGGCGAATATAAGTACTCATGGACAATGCCAAAACATACTTGACTTGTTGCGTAAAAGTACGTCATTAGGTAGCAGCACTAGAAAAGTCCTCTTTTTGAGCAAGTTGTGTACGATTCATCATCCCCAGCGTAATAGAATGAAATTGGCCAAGATAGGAGAATATAATTAGTCATGGACAACGCCAAAACATACTCGATTTGTTGCGCAGAAGTATGTCGTTACGTAGCTGATGTAGGAAAATTCTCTTTTCGCGTAAGTTGAGGACGATTCATGATCGCGAGCTTAATACAACGAAACTTGCGAAGATGGAAGAATATAAGTATTAATGGACAATGCCAAAACATATTTAATATTTTGTGCAAAAGTATGTTGTTAAGTACAAGACCAACAACATGCTCTTTTTTCCGCAAGTAGTGTACGATTCATGATCGCAAGCCTAATATAATGAAATTGGCTAGGATGGCAGAATTTAAGTATTCATGTGCATTACTAAAAAATACTTGATTTATTGCGAAAAATTATGTCGTTAACTAGAAGAGCTAGAATAATTATCCTTTTTGTGGATTTTGAGCACGATTCATGGTTGCGAGCGTAATGCAATGAAACTTACAAAGATGGGATAATATAAGTAGTCATTGACAACGCCAAAACACACTTGATTTGTTGCGCAAAAGTATGTCGTTGAGTAGCAGATCTAGAAATGTCCTCTTTTTGCACAAGTTGTTTACGATTCATCATCTCCAACGTAATCGAATGAAATTGGCCGAGATGGAATAATATAAGTAGTCATGGACAACGCCAAAACATACTTGATTTATTGTGCAAACGTATGTCATTACGTAGCAGTTCTAGGAAAATTCTCTTTTCATGCAAGTTGTGGACGATTCATGATCGCTAGCGAAATACAACAAAACTTGCCAAGATGGGCGAATATAAGTAGTCGTTGAAAATCCCAAAACATACTTGATTTGTTGCGTAAAAGTACGTTGTTAGGTAGCAGCACTAGAAATTCCTCTTTTCGCACAAGTTGTGTACAATTCATGATCGTCAGCGTAATACAATGAAACTTGCCAAGATTGGAGAATACAAAGATTTATTAAAAATGCAAAAACACATGTGATTTGTTGCGTAAAAGTATGTCGTTAAGCGTCGGATCTAGAAACGTCCCCTTTTTCGCAAGTTGGGTACGATTCATGAGCGTGAATATAATGCAACAAAACTTACCAAGACGGGAGAATACAAGTATTCATTGGCAATGCCAAAACACACTTGATTTGTTGCGTAAAAGTATGCCATTAAGTAGTGGATCTAGAAAAGTCCTCTGTTTGCACAAGTTGTGTACGATTTACCATCCCCAGCGTAATAGAAGAATATTGGCCAAGATGGCAGAATATAAGTAGTCATGGACAATGCCCAAACATACTTGATTGGTTGCGCCAAAATATGTCTTTATGTAGCTAATCTAGGAAAATTCTCTTTTTGCGCAAGTTGTGTACGATTCATGATCGCGAGCGCAATGCAACGAAACTTGCCAAGGCGGAAGAATATAAGTATTAATGGACAAGGCAATAACATGCTTTATTTTTTGTAGAAAAGTATGTCGTTAAGTAGCAGATTTAGAAAAAGTGCTCTTTTTGCGCAAGTTGTGTAAAATTAATGATCGTAAGCCTAAAACAACGAAATTGGCCAAGAAGGGAGAATACAACTAGTAATGGACAATGCCGAAACATAGTTGATTTTGCGCAAGTTGTGTTCGATTCATGATCGAGAGCATAATAGAATGAAATTGGCCGAGATGAGAGAATATAAGTAGTCACCGACAACACTAAAACATACTTGATTTGTTGCGCAAAAGTATGTCGTTAAGTAGCAGATCTAGAAAAATTCTCTTTTTGAGCAAGTTGTGTACGATTCATGATCGCTGGCGTAATGCAACGGAACTTGCCAAGATGGGAGAATATAAGTAGTCGTGGACAAAGCCAAAAACATACTTGATTTGTTGCGCAAAAGTATGTCGGGAAGTAGTAGATCTAGAAAGTCTTGTTTTCGCGCAAGTTGTATACAATTAACGATCGCCAGCATAGTAGATTGAAATTTGTCAAGATGGGAGAATATAAGTAGTCATTGAAAATGTCGAAACATACTTGATTTGTTCCGTAAAACTATGTCATTAAGTAGCAGATTTGGAAAAGTCCTCCTTTCATGCAAGTTTTTTATGATTCATGATCGCGAGCGTACTAGAACCAAATTGGCGAAGATGGCAAAATATAAGTAGTCATGGACAGTGCTAAAACATACTTTATTTTTTGCGCAAAAGTATGTCGTTAAGTAGAAGATCTAGGAAAATTCTGTTTTTGTGCAAGTTGTGTATGATTCATGATCACGATAGTAACATAAGTAAACTTACCAAGATATAAGAATATAAGTAGTCATGGACAATGCCAAAACACACTTGATTTGTTTTGCAGAAGTATGTCGTTAGGCAGCACATCTAGAAATGTCCTTCTGCACAATTTTGTACGATTCATGATCGCGAGCATAATGCATCAAAACTTGCCAAGATGGGAGAGTACAAGTATTCATTGACAATGCTAAAACACATATGATTTGTTTCACAAAAGTATGCCGTTAAGTAGCTGATGTAAAAAAGTCCTCTTTTTGCGCATGTTGTGTACGATTCATCATCCCGAGTGTAATAGAACAAAATTGGCCAAGATGGGGGAATATAAATAGTCATGGACAACGCCAAAACATACTCGATTTATTGCGCAAAATTGTTTCGTTATGTAGCTGATCTATGAAAAATCTCTTTTTGCACAACATGTGTATGATTCATGAAGGCAAGCCTAATACAACGACACTTTCCAAGATGGAAGAATATAAGTTTTAATGGACAATGCCAAAA
>CAODLS011070621.1:0-17096 GCA_948243855.1 Flueggea neowawraea | reverse complement strand
ATATATATATATATTTATATAGTAGTGATATTCTGTTTATATATATATATATATATATATATATATATATATATATATATATATATATATATATATATAAATTGCTGGTTAAAATTATGGACAGATTACTTGTAACATGATTGATTCGAATTTGAATTAGTCAGAAAAAACGTTTGTCATATCATGTTGCAGTAAATCAACCTTTGCATATATAAAATTTAGTGTAGCTATTTTAGTAACATTTTACAGCCATTTCTTACTCAAAAATTGAAAATCCTACACCAATTAAAATGTAGGAAAATGAAAATCATATTGACTTGAAGTTATGGAATTATATTTTCAATCAGAAATTGAAAATCATATTCTATAATGGCTGAGGGAAGCAATAAATATAGCTGGACTTCACTATATTTTAATTTTCTTTATCTGCCAAAGGAATATGATCATAGTTTTTACTGATTGGGAGGTCCATAAAAACCTACACCAATTAAATTACACCAAATTTCTCAATCCAAAATAAAGAGACAAAACAGAATTGACATTCTAGAAACCAAAGTAAAATCACAATCAATTACTAGGAATCATTCTTTCATTGTTATAAACAGAACCTGATGTGCGTGTGTGGTAGTTCAAGTGAAAATGTCCCCAACACATTTCGACATTACATTGGCAACACATAAAAGATAGAATCATAATATGGATAATTGGTGGACACATCATTTCAGAAAAAAAAATGTCTAAACTCACACATGAACACATCAAAAAATAAACAAACCAATTAATTTTTTTTCTTCTTCTGTACAAGTAGACCCCAAAAAATCATAATTAAAAAATCCCAAAAGAAATGACACATGCAACAACATTGTAAAATCCTATATATACTACTTTCGATTCCTAAATTTGGAATCATTGGTTCTTTTTTTACTAGGTCAAAAAGTTGGTGGAGGCAGTAATAAAAAGGTGGAAAAAGAAAAATTATCATTAATGTGTGGTATGTAATTGGAAGTCCCCATGGAGGGTCCAAAAATGTGTATAGAGAGGGAATCTATATAATGAAATTGGTGAAGTTAATGTGATCTAATTAGGGAGGCAACCCAGAAATTAATAATCGGACTTGGTGTAGGTCGAAGATCCAAAAATAAAGTCACATCAGTATTGTTGGCTCAATGTGGGTTATGGCCAAATCATGTTTTATTGACTTCAAGTTATCTCATGATTACCGTAATTTTAGTGATCACATCCACAAGTAAGTGCAGACCTTGTCACAATTCAAAATAAACAATAAGGCTCTAATATGTTCTGATCATAGTTGATACATATTGAGTTGGAGTTTTGGTTCATATATACAAATTTATTTTATTAAACGTTAGTCACAAATGTTTACTTGACGTATATGTTTAAAAAAGACGTATTATTTTCTATACTTATGCAATATATTTTTACTAAATTTACCTCAAACACACTCCAAATATTTATAGACGGGATGGGCTATGGTCCTTTCGTGCTATCTCATTTACGTGCTTTTAACAGATGAGATGTTATTATACACTTTAAATTTCATCCAACGATTTAGATTCAATTGATTGAATGAGACTTTTTAATGCGTTGACAAATTCTTATCAACTGGATTAAATTTAAAACATGTAAATAATATCTTCACCGTTAAAAGCATGTAAAGGAGATAAGCACAAAAGGACCATAACTCATCCCTAAACGTGTCATTATATTATTCCAACACTTAATAAAACAGTAATGGAATATTAACATTGCTGAATTTGCAAAACGGTTATAAAAATCATGTATGAATTTACCATATAGCCCACATATAAATATATATATTTTTGATCTCATTATAAATATAGATAATATATATAAGAAAATATGAATATGGGAAAAAGGGTGTAGGGAAGTATTGGAGGATACTCAAGAAATGATCTTTTTAATGCTTTATCCTTACTGTTTTGTTGCCAAAGTTTTGTCTGCAACTGCCAAAGGTGACTCCAATGGTAAGTAAACATACAACTTTAGAGATGAGAGACTGGACATATCTCTCTCCAATCTCCATGGCAAACCAAGCTATATATAGGATGCATGAATGAAATTATATATATTGAATGCTATATTGTCGTAATTCTCTCATTATTTAGGAGTTAAGACCCAAAGTCATTTATGAATACATAAATTACTAAAATACTAAAAATAAAACTGTAAAACCTAGTTCCACAACGGACAAATCTAAAATGAACAATTCAATAGTCGGGGCTTAACAATTGTCATGGTTCAATACTCGACAAAAATCAGAGTAAAACATATTGGCATAATATACATCGTTAATGTTAAAAAATATAATACAACGTGAAGGACGAAAAATTAGAGAAAATGAGGATCTATCGTTCCTGTTTTATTCAAACATGACAAATATCTCTTAACCACATATGAAACAATTGTTAATTGTGGGACTGCTATGTAGGGAAGAAGCAAGCTATTATTGTCCTTTTACGTGAAATACTGAAATTCCTAGACAAACATTCGTCACTAGCTTTTAATGTTTATTAGGTTAGGAACAAATTAAAATTAATTATTTGCATAAATTAATTAGCTAGACGTAGAAAATAATAAATGATAAAACATTTATATATTTAGATACATGATTCATGTGAGAAGACAGTATTAATTAATGCTCATAAGAACAAACTCCTATTAATAAATGCCTTGTGTAATTCTTCCATTGAGCAACTAATCATGAATGTGTTAAGAAATTTAATCTTAAAAATGATTATTTATTGTCAAATCTAAAAGAACCATGTGTTAAGGATGCCATCGTGGCTAATTAATTGTTTTTTTATCAATCAAGTAGTAAGAATAGACTATAAATTAATGCACAGCTAAAAAAACTATAAATTAGTACTATTTGCAGATTATATACTGCAAAATTAAAAAAATAATGTATTATTAAATGCATATTAAATTTTTAATATCAAAAAATAGATTTAAGTTTATAATGTTATTTAATCCATAAATAAAAAATTAACTAAAAATGAAGAATTCAAAAGTGAGAACCAATGTAGCAACAATTAATAGTGTTATTAAATAACAATTTCGTTGAATGCTGTAGTGGGATGGATCAGTAGAGAGCACTCATGGCCATAGACTATAACGTCTTTGACGAGGAGTAAATAAATGTTCATCAAATACTCAATAAGAAACGGAGACGTTACACATCGTCATTAATGTGGAGCGTTACAAAACGTTACTTTCTCCACTCACTGATCATCATCCTATAAATAGACATAAGCATCCACTGGACGAGGTACATTTTACTAGACACTCATGCCGATACTCTGCAGAAATTAATATTAACTTGAGCGTCGGAGATTCCCTTGGGGAGCCACCCGACCTCATTGTGTTTTATGCTTTCAGGTTATGAGGTAATGTTCACGATTCCCAAGTGTTCTTGTTCTCTTACTATTGTTGTTCTTTTTACGAAGTAACAACAATTGGCGTCATCTTTGGGGAATTGAACGAAAAGTCTTGTCCGTCGACGATCAAGAAGAAATACATCAACATCACCTGCAACACTCACCTTGGCTCAAACGCATTTGAATCAAGCTGGACGTCCCGAGGAGGATGCAAGGATATTTGGAGCATGAGCCTCGGGAAATGTCGTCCCGACTGTTCCACTAGCCGATTACGAGGTGTTGAGGAAGCAGAACGAGGAGAACCAAAAAGCCTTGCACGAGATGGTGACATTGCTGCAACAACTCCTTCCTTAGGTGCAACTGGCACCCACGTTGCGTGCTTACGCCCAAAGCGCTCAGAGTGGAGAAGCCCCAGAACGGCGCGACGCTCTGTAGCAAAGTCATCACCAACCTACACAAGTTCCTGAGCAATTGAATCATTCACCTCACCAAGAGCGCTTTGATGTTCTTGTTCCCACTCTTGTGCCTGATGCTCGGATCGAGGCTAGAAGGGAAAACCACTAGGAGGTGGTGGAAAGTGGCTGCAGAGGAGAGCCTAGGGTTCATTCGAGAAAGTTTGACGCGAGCCCCAGTCTTCAATGAATGTTCGGGCAGCAGACATGAAGATGATTATCGAAGAAGTCATCGAGCAAAAGAGCTTGGTCCCGCAAAGGAAGAGCAGCAGAAAATGAAAGCTCTGTTGACCAAGGAGGTTATGGAAAAGCTGCTTCCTCCAAAGTTCAAGATGCCCTCGTTGCCGACTTTCTCAAGAAAGGAGGACCCGCACGAGCATGTTCAAAACTACGAAGCCATCATGATGCTCTATGGATGGGAAGATGCAATCATATGCCGTGCATTTTTTATCATATTGAAGGATCATGCTCGTTCATTATTCAATGGGCTGAAGGAAGAGTCCCTCTCTTACTTTAACCAGTTAAGGAAGGAGTTCATCAACACTTTCATTATTAACAGCAAGCGTAAAAAGGATGCTACGTACCTGTTGAGCGTAAGGCAGAGTGAAAAGGAGACTCTGCGGTAATATGTGGACATATTTAGGAACGCTACCATTGTAGTCCACGATTTACAACCTGGAGTGGCAGTGGCAGCGATGCTGCAATGGACACGATCAGTGCAGCTATAAGAGTCGTTGTCTCTCGATCAGCCGAAGACCTTGGAAGACCTCTTCATGTGGACCAACAAGTACATCTTGCAGGTTGAGGTTATGAAGATCGTGGGAACCAAAGAAGACAAAGAAAAGAAAAGGAAGGATAGAAAGGCTCAAGAGGAGCCTAACAGAAAGAAAGAGAAGTCGGGAGATTCGAGGACACACTTCATCCCTGCTTCGAAAAGTACACGTCGTTGGATGAATCAAGATCAACGATCTTGGTGATGATAGAGGGGTCATGACTCATTTATTTCCCTGTTAAGACAAATAAGCCTCTGGAAAGAGACGTGGATACATACTGCTAGTACCATGACAGAAGCAGGCATTCCACAGAAAAGTGTCAGGACTTGATGAATCAGATTAAAGCGTTATTACGAGACAGAAAGCTAAATTGATTCATCTACGAAGATGCATGGAGGGGAAATAAGGCAAACTAGCCCTAAGAAGAGAGGAGGTATGACAATCGTCGTAACAGAGACTGGCGACGTGGAAGAAATGAGAATCGAAGAGGTCAAGAGGAGCGACCTCAAGAGAATAGAGGAGGAAAAAATGGGAGAGATCCTCCAGTTGATAATCAGCCTGCACACCCGGTCATCAACATGATCTCAGGAGGAGAGACGATGGCAGGGAGCACGTCCTCATCAAGGAAGGCGTATGCTCGCAAAGCATTTCAATTTAATGCCATGGTTCATTCAGGAAGTAGAAAGGAACCCATCACTTTCACCAAAGTTGATAGAGGAAATGTCATGCTTTCTCATGATGATCCATTGGTAATATCAGCTGTCATTGCTAAGCATTTGATAGAGAGGATTCTTATTGACAACGGGAGCTCTGTCAACATGATCTATTGGAATTGATTCCAAAAGATGAATCTTATAGCAGATAGGCTAAGAGAAGTTGGGACACCTCTTTACAACTTGAGTGGTGAGCCTGTGTCTTTGATCGGATCAGTGCAACTACTGGTCACCCTAGAAGGTGAACGGACTATGATAAGGATGGCCACATTCATGGTCGTAAAGTCAATTTCAACCGCCTATAATGTGATACTGGAGTGACCGTTACTAAATGATATGAGGGCAGTGATCTCGCTAGGGTATCTATTGATGAAGTTTTCTACTCTGCAAGGAGTTGGGCAGGTTCGAGGAGATCAAAAAAAGCGCGAGCTTGCTATATCTCCTCTATCAAGGGGAAGGACACTTGTTACCGTATCTCAACAATGGTAGCAAAAGATGGAGAAGAAGAGGCAAGAGTTGAAAGCAAACTTGAGCCGATAGAGAAGTTAGAAAGCATAAAGCTGAAGGAGTTCGATGAAGAAAAGCTGGTGTTTATTGGGAGTCAGTTTTCTCCATATGCTAAGGAAGATATTATGAAATGCCTAAGGGACAACGCTGATATCTTTGCTTAGAGTCCGTCTAATATGCCATGGATCGATCCAGAGGTGATCTCGCACCGTCTCAACGTAGATCCCATCAAATTTTTGGTGAAGCAAAAGAAGCGAAACATAGCACCGGACAAGCAAAAAGCAGTATACGATGAGGTAAACAAGTTACTGAATGCAGTATTCATTCGGGAAGTCTACTATCTGGATTGGCTAGCCAATGTGGTCATGGTAAAGAAAGCCAATGGACAATAGAGGATGTGTGTAGACTTCACCGACTTGAATAAAGTCTATCCAAAGGATTCCTATCCGTTGCCAAGAATTGACAAGTTAGTGGATGAGACTTCTGGATACGAGCTCTTGAGTTTCATGGATGCGTTCTCTGGGTACCACCAGATTATGATGCATCCAGAAGATGAGGAGAAGACCTCGTTCATCACCGAGAATAGTACTTACTGCTATAAGGTGATGCCATTTGGATTGAAGAATGCAGGAGGAACTTACCAATGAATGGTGAATATGGTGTTTAAGGAGTTGATTGAAAATATAATGGAGGCTTACGTCAATGACATGATCGTCAAGAGTAAGAAGGGCGAGTCTCATGCTGAGCATTTGTCAATTGTATTCGGCATCCTCAGGAAGTATAATATGGGCTCAACCTAACCAAATGTTCCTGTGGAGTTGATAACACAAAGGGGAATTGAGGCAAATCGGAAGAAGGTTCAGGAAATTTTGGACATGAAGTCCCCTTCTTCGGTGAAAGAAGTGCAACAACTCACTGAAAGGTTGGCAGCTTTGAATCTCTTCTTGTCCAAATCTGCAGAAAAGAGCTTACCATTCTTCAAAACCTTGGGAGCAAGAAGGAAATTTGATTGGACCAAAGAGTGTGAGGAGGCCTTTGATGACCTCAAGAAATACTTGTGGGAAGTGCCCTTATTAACAAGACCACAGGCTAGAGAGCAACTATACATGTACCTAGGGGTAAGTGAAGCATCAACTAGTGCAGTTTTGTTAAGGAATGACTGCATCATCGACAAACCCATCTACTACGTTAGTCGGGTGTTGCGCGGTGCTGAGCCGCGATACTTACGGTAGAGAAGATAGCTCTAGCCCTTGTAATGGTTTTGAGGAAGTTGAGACCATACTTCCAAGCTCATACCATCAAGGTCTTGATTGACCAACCACTTCGGCAAATACTCCAGAAGCTTGATTACTCAGGAAGGCTTACGAAGTGGGCAATAGAGCTAAGTCAATTCGATATTCACTTCTAGCCTCGCCAAGCAATTAAAGGCCAAGCTCTAGATGACTTTATTGTGGAGTGTACTTTTGATGCACTGAAGGAGGAAAACAAAGTACCAGAGTGGACGTTGTTCGTGGATGGGGCTTCTAGCTCACAAGGTAGTGGAGCCGGAATTGTATTAATCTGATAACACGGTGATGTCCTTGAGTACTCATTGTGGTTTCTTTCCCAATCTCCAACAATATAGCTGGATATGAAGCGCTAATTGTGGCAATGATACTAGCACTGCAATTGCACGCTGAGAGGTTGGTCTCATATAGTGACTCACAATTGGTGGTACAACAATCCACGGCGAGTACGAAGCACGAGAACCAGTGATGGCTTGGTATTTGCAGAAAGTTCAGGCATTAGCAGGAAGGTTCTCAACATTTGAGTTGGTCCAAATAAATCGATCATCGAATAATCATGCCGACACATTATCTAAGTTGGCATCCTCGAGAGATTCTAGTTCCAAAACTGTGAAGGTAGAGATTCTTTCCCAACCATAATCGAAGAGGAGGAAGTACTTGTTATCAATGACAACCAGAATGACTGGAGAACCCCAATTCGAAAGTACTTAGAGTTGGGAGAACTACCTTCTGATCATAACGAGGCTAAGAAAATAAAGGTTCGGGGAGCTCGGTTCGTTTTGATCAATGGCGTCCTCTATAAGAAAGCCTTTGCTAGACCACTGTTGAAGTTTTTGGGACCAAGAGAAATTGAACTAGCTTTAGCTGAAACCCACAAAAGCATATGTGGTCAACACTTGGGTTCCCGTGCACTCGTTTCAAAGATCTTGAAAGCAGGATTCTTGTGGCCGACCATGAAGGAGGACGCTGTGAACAAAGTGAGAAAATGTGATTCTTGTCAACGGCATGCACCTGTTGTGAGTGCACCCATTTCTGAACTTCAAAGTGTCATCGAGCCAACACCATTCACAAAGTGGGGACTTGAAATATTGGGACCTTTTCCTTAGGCCACGGGAGGTCACAAATTTCTCATCGTTGCTACCGACTAATTTAGCAAGTGGATTGAGGCTGAGCCATTAGCAACCATCACATCCAAGTGAATCGAATAGATGGTGTGGAAAGACATCATTTTTCGCTTTGGATTGCCACGGGTTATAGTTGCAGACCATGGCAAGCAATTTGATTGCGACGCCTTCAAAAGATTTTGTGGTCGACTACATGTTTGCCTCAGCTTGGCATCAGTTTCTTATCCATAGATGAATGGACAAGCTGAGAGTTCCAATAGGACCATCCTCAATGGTCTCAAAGCAAAGTTAGAAGGAGCTAAAGGGGTTTGGGTGGAGCAATTACCAAACGTCCTATGGGCGTACAGAACAACAAGTCAAGTATCCACTGAAGAAACCCCATTTAACTTAGTGTATGGCACAAACACAATAATTCATGTAGAGATAGGGTTTGGATCAGCACGAACAACAGACTTCACTATGGAACAAGAGCAGTCCAACTCTGATGCTTTTCAGGAGAATTTGGATCTTATTGACAAGCAATGAGAACAAGCTTGCATAAGTCTTGAAGCATATCATAGACGAGTTGTTGGCTATTACAATGCAAGAGTAAAGACCAGACCGATGGGACAAGGTGATCTCATCCTCAGAAAGTCTGTAATCACCAATGCTTTGAGAGAAGATGGAAAGTTACGAGCCAACTGGGAAGGTCCATACAGGATTTCCTCAATGTTAGGGCCCAACACAACCACATTGGAAACTTTGGGAGGAAAGAAAATGTTGAATACGTGGAATACAAACCACCTGAAGCTATACTTCCCTTCAGATGTGTAAATACCTGTAAGTTGTATATGTCAAAATAAATAAAATACTTAAGCAAGCTGCTTAAGGAGTGGACGTAGGCCCTTAAGCTGAACCACTATAAATTCTTGTGTCAGTGTTACTTTCTAATTTCTCATTACCATATTTTCACCATGACATTAGCATTTTAGATATACATCCATACATACATTTTGCATAAGCATTCAATGTTTGCACACAACAGACATGTCACAATAAAATAAAACACGGAGTGGGTGACAAACCTACTTCCTAGAACTTGATAAAGGCCTTGGGACCCCTGCCATCAGCTATGTGCATTAGTTAAAGTATTGATGAGTAGAGAACCTTCTCTAAAGGTCTCGTCCAAAAACGCACGCGATACAAACAATTGCTAAGACACGTGACAAGTGAAACCTCAAGCGGTATTGTGATGAGTGTATGCCATAATTTATTTGCTACAAACATGTGACAAGTGAAACTCCAAGCGGTATTCTCATGCGATCATTTTTCTACTTCGTCTTCCATTCGTGAATCAACTACTACTAAGACTCCACCAAGAATCACTAGCTCAAGAGTAACTTGATCAAGTGATTGGGGAGCAATTAGTGATGTACACCACGTACCACATTCATCAACAAGAGAATGACATGTTCATAAGGAATTAAAGTCATGAAAAACTACATCATCCACAAGAAAAGGAAAAGTGAATATCCAGAAAAAATCCAACTACTAACAAATAGTGAAGCACTCATCACTAGTGGAGTACTCATCACTAAGACAAAAGGCAAAAGTTAGTAGAAATACATAAAGTGATATTACTCATGCTACTCTATCTGCAGGAATAAGTCCCTCATCCAAAGCATTGAGAGCTCTATCTGCATCAGCTATGTCCTCATCTAGATTGCCTAAAGCAGGAATCATGTCGCCTCTCGGAGGACATTTAGAATGAACACCGTGAGGACCATAAAACTCTCATGGACCAAAAAGGTTGTCAAGATCATCACGAAAAAGCTGATCCAGATACGACTCAACTGAAACTTCCTCTCGAGGATCATACCTGCACCAATAAGGATTCCTCTTCAAACTCTGGAGGAAAAATAATCCAAGGAAATTTCTCTCCACTAATATTCTCCAACCAGCGTCGAGCAGCATAGAAGTCCAACTTGTAAAAGTTAGCACCATAAGCAGCTTTACCGTAAAAGCAATCTTTTGACTCGCGATATTCACGAAATGCTCTCTCGATGGAAGACTTTTTGTCATCATCTTGAGCCTTCTTTAGAGATTGAAACTCATCCACTAGCTGCTTTTTCTCACCAACAAGGCATCATGAGCACAAGCTTTCTCTAAATGGTCAGGAGGGTTGGCTCTTTCCAGAAGGAGTTTGTCATTTTCTATATACAAAGCATCAAAGTCAGTAACTAGTGAGGAAAATGATGCCTCGAGCTCTTTCTTCTCTTTCTCCAAATTTTTGAACTTATTCTTCTCTTTCTCTAAAGTCTCAATTGAAGATTTAAGTTGGGCATTAGCAAGTCGAAGAGCCTTAATCTCCTTTTTTGCAGTTTCATAAGCTGCAATCTCCTCGTCTAGTTGACGTCGAGTGTTCCGGGCCATGGCGAGAGCAATGGTAGTCTGCTGAAGAGACTGCAATAAAAAATTATTGTTAATTTTTTGTGAGAATAATAGTAGAATAAGAAAGATAAGAATACCAGGAAAGCAAAGGTAGTTACCCTCAAGGCACCCGTATCGGCCATATCAAAACATTCCTCTGAAGGGCAAAAAAGAGACTTCTCATCTTTAGGTAAGATCGTGCTTAGAACTATTCTAGGGGCTACACCACGTATCTCAACTGAATCAATGTCCAAAACCCTAGCACAAGCCATAAACTCAACCCCCTGGAAAGACCTCCCTTCGCTATCATTCCACGGAGGAAGAGTGTCACCAAATTTAGGCAAAGTGATAGGACGATGATGTTTCTCAGAACATAGGATCCTTCAACTTGGCCTCGTGGGCTTTGCGACAATGGTTTTTCCTTTTCCCTTGGAAAGCTTGGAGGGAGGAAGCTGTCCGGTGGTGTGCAAGTTGGAGGGTCCACCTATCTTGTGCTTCTTCACTCGTAGAGGCTCCTTGAATGAGTTTGACTCTGCACAAGAAAACAAAATTTAAGGCAGAGAAAATAGTACAAGTTGAAATATAAAGGCACAATGAAAACAGTAAAAACGTAGCAAAAAGAAAGCATCCCAAATGCCACCTTCTACATGAACAACATGATTTTCAGAGAAGTCATCTAGTAAATCGTCTAAAGGATTGGAGGACGTGCTCATAATGTCGTCAAAGAAATTATCCTCAAGTGAAGGAAGTTCAGGTCCAAGCGAATGGGAAAAGTTGTCATCGTTGAATAAGCAGGCAAAAGGATCAAGTGAATGAATAGTAGAACCACCACATGAAGGTTCCTTTAGAGAGACTACAACACAAGAAGCTGATTTGTTTTTTTCACGATTGTTCACTTCAACTTGGTGAAGAGTATGAATGGGATCATTCATAGGTAGAAGATTGGAGTCAATATTCCATCATGCAGCAGCAAGGTTTTGAGGTTCTAGTAGTGAGGAAGGAGTAACCTCATTCCCGACGATCAAAGTGTCGATCTGGTCCACGGACATTTTTCTCAAGTCCTTCTTCGACTCTGTGATGGCACCACCCGAGAGGAGCATTCCAAGAAGAGGTCAGTGGATGGATTAGAAACCAATGGTCGGCGAACTTGGATTTGGACTTGGGTAGATCATCTAAAAATATAGAATGAACAACAGAAGGCTTCCGAAGGGTAATAGATTCCAAGCCACCATGAGTATGGATGAAGCAAAATAGCAGGATGGACGAAGGCTCTATCCCTTTTTGAATACAACAAACATGGAAACCCATAAGATGAGCCCATCATTTGGATTGGAGTTGAGCTGGAACAAGTTTGTTTTCGGACAAAAACATCATAGCGAAGGGTGGGAGAGGAAAGCGAACTCTAAGTTCCAGTGAACTCACGAACATTGCGAACGCATTAGACGGTGCATGTGAAGGAGAGGAACAACTCGAGCCTAGTAGTGAGATTCACCAAGTTGGCAAAAAATCGTAGGTGTTTTGGATCGTGTCAACATCTAAAGGAAGTATGGTGGAGTAGTGATTAAAATCGAACAATTTCTCGGGGCAAGTACACGAAAAGACTCGACAATAAGCCATCAACAAAGTTCATGCAACAATAAGTGAATAAATCAATTAAAATTGAGCATAAAAAAAGTATACCCATTTTTCTTGATGAAGATATGTTGCTGGAGATGGAGAAAGTAGACAAAAAATAACCTGCAACAAAAAAAAAAAAGAGACAATCAAAGTCCTAAAAAAAAGAAAAGAAAAAATAAAAAGAAAAATCGTGTTATTTAAAAGAAAGTGTTGAACGACAGGTTGCATGGGATCAGTCAGGCACACGACCGAACGACAGAGAACTGGGGCGAAAGACCAGCTATGGGGCATGATATGTCTTCTGGAAGGAGGCACAACGTGACTGCGCAGTCTCTGCCCACGGCAACAGGCGGCAAGTCCCTTTGTTAAGGGAGCAAAGACGTGACGTGTGACCGATTTCTGAAATATTGCAAACGGCATGTCGTTCCAGTTCAGCAGAATGTCGTCTCAATGGTTAAGTAAACAGCAGTTGACCGAACATCTTGGCACTCAAGAGGCATGTCGTTTGACAGGTTGAACCAGAACTGCGTCGTTTTTCCCTAAACGGCAGTGTATTGGTCACGAACAGTCACTCTAATAGGTTGAACCTGAACGACATCGTTTTAACTGAACGACAATGTTTTGGTCATGAAAATCGTTCTAAACAACGATGTTTTGCCCCGAGTGGTATCGTCTCGAATCACTCACCACCAACATGAGCAAAGCATACGGAATCAAATCTCGGTTCATGAATGATGCCACTCTCCGTTTTGAAGTCACAAGCTAAGGTTCGAGCAACCTTGAATGTCACTAGAAATTGGCTCGCCTCCATTACAGACTCACCAAGCCACCACCATATATCGGACTGACTTGCCTCCGCCCTAAATCACTTCGGTCATCGATGATATACACAGCCTGAAATCATCATTGAAAGAAGCACAAACAGGGCAAAAATTGGAAACAATAACAACAATGAAAAAAAGCAAAGAACAAGAAAAAGAAAAGAAACACAACAAACAAAAGAAAAAAAAGAAGAGAGGAAAGAAGGAAGCAAAGCCAAACCTTCTGTGAGGAAGGACCCAGAACCGACCAAGCAAGGGAGATAAAGAATGAGGTGAAATGCAGTTGAAGGAGAAGACCAAAGTTAAGTCCAAACGTAAAAAAATAGAGTTGTATATATTGCTAGGGTTTTTCAAAAAATTAATTAGGAAGGAGAGCCAATTTAGGGAGTTATAGAGTTGATTCATGGCAATCTTATGCTGGAATTAATTTAGGAAATATGGAAAGAAGGTTTTGGATCAAAATCGGGGTTGGATCAAACCAAAAAAGAAGGAAATATTGAAGAAGATATTCAGAGAAGAAAGGAAGAACCGCCAAAATACAAGACTATCAAAATTAGTCCCTTAATATTTGAAAAATATACAAGTCATCCCATACGAAGAAATGATACTACAAGGCCCACACTAAAATGTTTTAGGGCTCTGAAAAGGCTTCAAACAGCGTTTTGGCCAGAAAATGGGTGGTTATGGGTAAACCCAGTAACAATTACAGATTTCTTCACGAGCTTCGATTTGATATATTGTGGGTCTCGTAACTCATCCCGAATCAAAAGTTATGACCCTTAGACGTTCTACCGCAAACTTAGCCTATTTTTCCGCATCCAGGCCTTCCAAGCCCAAGGCTACTTAATCCACCCCACTATCAAAGGGAATAATTACAAAAAAAAAAGTCTCGAATTTGAATATTCATGACAAGAAATAGTTTACACGAGTTTTTACTCTTCCATTCGGCAACTCCGAAAAGAAGAGTGGGGAGCAATTGATGAGGAGTAAATAAATGTTCATCAAATGCTCAATAAGATACGGAGACGTTACACATCGTCATCAATGTGGAGTGTTACAAAATGTTACCTTCTCCACTCACTAATCATCATCCTATAAATAGTCATAAGCATCCACTGGACGAGGTACGTTCTACTAGATAATCATACCGATACTCTGCAAAAATCAATATTAACTTGAGCGTCGGAGATTCACTCGGGGAGCTACCTAACCTTATCGTGTTTTGTACTTTCAGGTTACCAGGTGATGTTCAAAATTCTCAAGTATTCTTGTTCTCTTACTATTATTGTTCTTTTTACGAGGCAACAAGGCTTAAATTCGAGGCATAGAGATTTAGAAAAGGAGAACGGAGAAGGTCAAAGTTAAATGTCTCTATTAGTGAGTATGTTCAAAAAGAGGATAACAATTTTTTGAATAATATTCGAGATATCAACGTCTTTATAAAAATAATTATGATAATTGCTAAATGTCTTGACAGTAAGAGGGAAAGGTTGGTGAAAGAGAAAATGAAACCTGAGAAGCAGTATGTCAAAAACTCTTAATTAGTTAAGTGCCTAAACAGAAGTCCTTTCATTAGACTGTCACTCACAACTAACTCCCAAGTCCCTCCCTATCCACTTTTGTATTATATTTATATGAAGTGGGAACTTGCATAAATCATTCACGTTGATGTCACAAACAACGTCAAATTTATTTAGTAATTAAGACCGACCATTTTCATATGATCAGCTGTTTAATTATTAGAAAACTAGCAACTCGAATTGAGTTAAAAGTGCAGAAAGCTTCTTTGGTTGAAATTGCAGTACCCACAAATCAATTTGAAAAAACTGAGAAGATAACTAGGTTTTCTAAGCCTAAGTATTACATTCACGGTTAGAGGTTGAGAATGCATTCTCGGACTAAATGTCAAAAAAGTATAGGAAACAGATTGCATATTTAAAAAGCAAATAAATTAATATTTCTTGTATGAATAGTAAATATACTGAATAAACACTACTGAAAAATATAGTGAAGTGACACAAATTCTTCCTTCAAACACAAAAGTTTAAGGTCTCAAATTTTAGCATTATGGAAAAAAAATTAAAACTCAATAGAAAGTAAAGGTTCCTGTAAAAAAATAAAATAATAAAAAAAAGAGGAGGAAGTAAAGTTTCTATTCACCTCGGATAGAAAAAAAAAAAGCCTATGAATGCAGACTACATGCTCTACCTAGCCTAAGAGAAGACAATTTGGATTGACAGAGGCATTTGGGGCTGTATTTTTCTCCAATGGCAACTTTGCTTTTGAACGAGTTGAGCAACAAAAGCAAGACCTCATCATTTATAAAACAACCAAATCCTCCATCACCCATCTTATCACAACCACACTACCCATTTATGCCTTAACATGTCAAAAACTTTGGTCATTTTTCCTTGCTTGGTTCATCTAGAAGTCCTTGCAGAACGTAAAATTCTATGAATGGTAGTTTCATCCACGAAAGGATAATAGAAACAACTGCAGCATAAATATCTCAATCTCCTTACATGTAAAATCACAAAAACGATTACACTTCTATGGAATCTCAGAATTTCAGAAACAAATAAAAGATTTCATTCTATACTCAAAATTGCCTCAACTGGACGGTGTAAACTGATTAATACACACCCTCATCCATTGCCGCAACCAGGCCAGTAAGAGTAGATAGAGAGTAACATAAGTAAAAAGATTTAAGAGAAGCTAGTAAACAAGAAACACAATCCACGGTTCAGCGGACCACCTCTGCCAACCATAATAAAGCCTTTATCTGCAAAATGTAGCATGACAGAAGGATTAGACAAATTTAACTGTTATGGTTGCAAGACAAAGTATAAAAGAAAAGCATAAACTCCAACAACGATAACCAAACATCATCGTTGATAGTTTACACTGAACCAACTAGAAACATATTTCCTAAAACAACGTGCCAAATTAAGGAAGTATGCATATAAGAATACATGTTTCATACAAGGAAATAAAACACTATAAGTGAATCACCTGGAGCACTTAACGCCTTTGCGTCTTGCCAATGGAGCGCTTCCCAGAGAACAAGTGCTTCGGTTTCTTGGCTGGAATAACTCTATCTCCCTCCCCACGGCGTGCATCCTTGTTCCTCATCTTAACAGACTTCTTGGCAATTTTAAGAGCCTTAACCTTTTGAGCAGAGTCCTTGAAACCCTCTCCTGGAACAACCTCATTGGTGGGAGGACGTGACCTAGACCATGACCGAGATCTAGACCTCAGCCGCAGCTTCTTATTTGGTGTGTCATCCACGTCCATAGCATCACAAGCATCATCTCCCCTGTCAACTGACCTTTCTCGTTTGCGCCCTCTTGACCTGCTGCGGGCTCGTTGAATGGCTAAAGAGGGATCCAGCCCCAAAGTAGATAGCTGTCTACCCATTCTCTCTGTTGTAAACTTCTTGTCCTTGTCAAATTTCCTAGGCACAATGGAACGGCTCTCTGCAGTGCTCTTCTTCATCCTGTGCTCTTGAATGAGCAACTTTTTCTTCTTCCTGATCTCTGCCAAAGCTTGTTGCTCTTCTGGAGTCAATTCCTCACCACCCATCTCAAAATCTTCGTCTGCCTCTTCTGCTTGCCGAAGACCTTCTTCTTGCTCTAGCTCTTCAAGCCTATGTAAAATGTCAGGGTCAATAAAGTCATAGACATTATGACCATCAAGGATTTCTGGTAATATATCTTCTTTCCATTCATCATCAGCTAAAATGTAGTTCTTCTTCAAACTAGAAGAATAGACACCTGCACCACCATTCTCATCTTCCAAATCCTTTTCAGTTTTTCTCTTCTCCTTCTCTCCTGCCTGCTGTTTAGCCCTAGCTTCAAACACTGCCTGAGGACTACAAGGTGGCCGTTCCTTCTGATCACGCGCCTTTGGTATTGCAACATGGAAACGATTCAAGCAGTTGTTAATCTTTTTGGATTTCATTTTCAATTCTACACG
>CAODLS011070514.1:0-17903 GCA_948243855.1 Flueggea neowawraea | reverse complement strand
ACTCAATGAAAGTCATCCCTTACTCTGACAGAATCATTAAATTCATCCGCTTTCTTATCTCTATTGCTTTAGGGGAGAACATAAGGTACAAGCTCATTCCTGAGTTGGGCTCAGGAGATATCACCTCATCTCCTAAAATCTTGCCACCACACTGCTGCACGACCGCCTAAAAGGAATGCTACACACCAGACCATTTCAGCGCCATCAGTGTAGTTTATAGCATTGAGACAATGCTCTAGTTCAATGATAAAATCATGTGGGTCATCCCTCTATTGTACCCTTAAATCACAGTGGCTCGAGCTTTAAAGAACTTATCAGACGGGTACCACCATTAACCTCCGGTGCAATAGGTGCAACCGTCGAATTAGCTTCTGCTGGCTGAACTCCAGCTACATGACTAGGAACAAATCACTCAAGACGATCAAATATCTGAGCAAAGCGATCCAAAAATATAGACTGAGCCATAAGCCATGGCTGAGGAGCTAAAACTGCGACCTCTAGCCTAACACATGAACCGTACTAATTCACATCAGACTGATTGGCAACTTCAAAGAATCGTCGCCCAACTACCTCTCAAAGTCTTCTATGATGTCGAGGCATTTCTGTATATGACAGATAGATAGACAGACATAACGGATATGCAGATACTAAAATGTAAACTATTGCCACAGTACCTAACAAAATACCCAGAAGCGTATACAGAAGCAATTACTCAGAGATACATGTGTGTTTGTGTATATATATATATACACACAGAGGCAAATTATACTGTCTTGATCGAGAATACCTAAGCTCCACAACCGACCCCAAACTTACGAAAACTTAGGCTCTGATACCACCTTTGTCACGACCTAAGTCGGGTCATGACCGGCGTATGAGGCGAACCGTCTATGGAAGATCGACCCATCTCGCACAAGCCTCAGAGTATAGAACTAACACCTAAATACAATTTAATTAGCCAAATTAAAACCATTTAACAAAATAAGTTTTAAAAATAATATTCTCAAATATTAATAATAATAATAAAATTATTAAATAAATAAATATAATTTAACACAATTTAACCATTTCAAATTCAAATACAGGTCATAAGCCAGTACAAGGTATGTGGAGCATCTAACAGAACTGAGAGTCGAGACCGAACAACAAGGCACTCGCTGCGACAAACACATCACTGAGCACAAAAGATCAACAACCGCTACAAAGCACTTGAAGGAAGAAGTAAAGAGAACAAAGAAAGAAAGGGGGGTCAACCCAGCAAGGGATAACACTCCAGACCGCCTCATACGTGCCTCACGAAAACTCTTTTGAAAACAGTTTCAAAATACATCGCATGCAAATATAAATGTACGCACGTATACACACTATATACTGAATAATAATATTTTTGAATACCATTTCGAAAATCTTTCCCAAACAAGGAAACTAATAGATAGGAGTACGAATTAGTAAAATATTTTTTCAAATAAAATATTTAGGTTTCAAAGTATGAAATAGCCGTAAAAATATTTGCAAAACTCGTCTTTATTTTTCCAAAGCTTTCCAAAGAGAAATTCTACAAACATTTTCCAAAACAAATTTTCAAATTTATTTTACAAAATATTTCCAAAATATTTTCAGACAGAGATTTTCAGAATATTTTCAAAAGAAAACTTTTCAAAATATTTTCAGACAGAAAGCATTTTCTAAGTATTTTCAGACGAAAGCCCCAAAAGTATTTTCTGACACAAAACATTTTCTGACAGAAATATTCTAACTCAACGTGACCTGATCTGATAACTGATAATGTGACTAGGTGGGCTCCGTCATAGTCTAAATAGAGATGTATGTGGCCGAATACACGGTTACCACATTACCTAGTTAATTAGGGCCTTGGCTAATCATTGGTATACCAAAAGCTACGATCCCCGTAGCTAGGTGTCTCATATCGTTATGTTTTTTCCAAAAACATATCGAAATACCAAAACCATTCCACATTTTTAGACTGAATCCAAAAATATTTCAAGCGCCAAAAAACATTTATCCTTTTTAGATCAAAACATTTGTTTCAGAAAACATTCTTAAATCCCGAAAGAATATTTTCTACAAAGCATTTCTAAAATCCATACAAAAGGTTTGTTTCCAAAACTCATAATGGAATTAAATAGCACAAGGGTTCGTCGTTATACCCCTAGTATTCCAAACATTCATACTCCTCTGAGCACCAAATTATTACAAACACCATGGATTCGAATCCAAATCTTAACAGATCCAACTCCGATACCCTTATAGCAATATTGCTCAGCCATTATCTTTATCATACAATTCTCCTTACGGAGCCTCCAATGTTAGATGGACATTGAATCTTAATTTAATAACAACTCGAGCTTTAAAGAACTTATCAGACGGGTACCACCATTAACCTCCGGTGCAATAGGTGCAACTGTCGAATTAGCTTCTGTTGGCTGAACTCCAGCTACCGGACTAGGAACAAATCACTGAAGACGATCAAATATCTGAGCAAAGAGATCCAAAAATATAGACTGAGCCAGAAGCGATGGCTGAGGAGCTGAAACTGCGACCTCTGGCCTAACACATGAACCGTACTAATTCACATCTGACTGATTGGCAACTTCAAAGAATCATCGCCCAACTACCTCTCAAAGTCTTCTATGATGTCGAGGCATTTCTATATAGGACATATAGATAGACAGACAGAACGGATATGCAGATACTAAAATGCAAACTATTGCCACAGTACCTAACAAAATACCCAGAAGGGTATACAGAAGCAATTACTCAGAGATACATGTGTGTGTGTGTATATACACACACAAAGAGTCAAATTAGATTGTCTTGATCAAGAATACCTAAGCTCCACAACCGACCCCAAAATTGTGAAAACTTAGGCTTTGATACCACCTTTGTCACGACCTAAGTCGGGTCATGACCGGCGTACAAGGCAAACCGTCTATGGAAGACCGACCCATCTCGCACAAGTATCAGAGTATAGAACTAACATCTAAATACAATTTAATTAGCCAAATTAAAACCATTTAACAAAATAAGTTTTAAAAATAATATTCTCAAATATTAATAATAATAATAAAATTATTAAATAAATAAATATATTTTAAAACAATTTAACCATTTCAAATTCAAATACAGGTCATAAGCCACTACTCGGTATGTCGAGCATCTAACAGAACTGAGAGTGGAGCCCGAACAACAAGGCATTCGCTGCGACAAACACCTCACTGAGCACAAAAGATCAACAACCGCGACAAAGTACTTGAAGGAAGAAGTAAAGAGAACAAAGAAAGAAAGGGGGGTCAAACCCAGTGAGGGTTAACACTCCAGACCGCCCTCATACGTGTCTCACAAAGGTTGTTTTGAAAATAGTTTCAAAATACATCGCATGGAAATATAAGTGTACGCACATATACACACTATATACTGAATAATAATATTTTTGAAAACCATTTCGAAAATATTTTGCAATCAAGGCAACTAACAGACAGGAGTACGAATTAGTAAAATATTTTCCCAAATATAATATTTAGTTTTCAAAGTATGAAATAGCCGTAAAAATATTTGCCAAACTCGTCTTTATTTTTCCAAAACTTTTCAGAGAGAAATTCTACAAACATTTTACAAAAGAAATTTCCAAATTTATTTTCAGACAAAATATTTCAAAAATATTTTCATACAGAGATTTTCAGAATATTTTCAGTAGAAAACTTTCCAAAATATTTTCATATGGAAAACATTTTCTAAGTATTTTCAGACGAAAACCCCAAAAGTATTTTCTGACAGAAATATTCTAACTAAACTGGACCTGATTTGATAACTGATAATGTGACTAGGTGGGCTCCGCCACCAGTCTAAATAGAGCATGTACCTGGCCGTATACAAGGTCAACCCATTACCCTAGTAACTAGGGCCTTGACTAATAATTGGTATACCAAAGGCTACCATCCCCGTAGCTAGGTGTCCCATATTGTTATGTTTTTGGCAAAAACATATCGAAATACCAAAAACATTCCACATTTTGAGACATAAATATTTATTCCAAAAATATTTCAAGCGCCAAAATACATTTATTCTTTTCAGATCAAAACATTTGTTCAGAAAACATTCTTAAATCCCAAAAGAATATTTTCTATACAACATTTCTAAAATCCATACAAAAGGTTTGTTTCCAAAACTCAATAAATATTAAGCCATAATATTTATTTTCAAACACCTCTGAAATTCCCAGAGAGAAAAAATCCATTTTCACAACAAAAGTTTCTCATAGACAGATTTTAGGATTCCTATCCTTTAATTATTCCAGATTACATGCAAAGATTCAGACATAACAAAAATGATATAATTTGGAGACAACCTATGTGTCTAAAGATGACATCCACTCACCTGGACACCGAGCTAATAATCCAGTCGCGGTCCATTGGTGAAGTACTGGTCTCCTCGAGAGCTGAATAGAACTGAGAACAAAGATTTATTAAAATAGAGTTAGATATAGTACTGTCGCATTACTAAATACGCATGCAATGCAATGCAGACTCGAACCCTCGAAGTCACTAAAAAGCCACCCCGGGTGAGAATCCATCACCTTTGACCCTAAATACGAAATTTAAGTAAAATTACAATTTAGTCCCCGACCAGTGTAAAATTACATTTTAGTCCCTGAGACTTAACAAGTTTCAAAACAATTCTCAAAGAATGCTGGGATTACCAATTAAATATCCATAAGTCAAAATTCTCAAATTCCTCTCCGAACTCCCATAAATCATGAAACAATCCCCTACTCTTATCCTAAACTTTTCCAAAATTACAAATCTAGACTTCAAGTTCTTCAAAATTGCAAATCTTTACCTCCACTTTTAGAAATTACAAATCTGGAGAAAACTTTCCAGAAATTACAAAACGAATAAACAACATAAATTTATTCTCAAACTACGAAACTCTCGATTCGACTGACAAAATATCGAAACCAATCACCCACATAGATCGATCTCAACCTCAGGAACATTGACCTATCAACACTTTCACCAAATAAATAACAAATTTGGCCAAAATCAACCAAACCCGAATCTAACCCTAGCTTCACCAAAAACTCATCAAATATTTCGATTCAAGACTTGGATCGCGTTTATCTAAGTCCTATATGATATTCTAGCATCCTCTAACATCCATTCACCAAGAATCATCCGAAAATTTAAACCCATTTGAAATTCGGCCAAAAATGCATTTTCATGAATCCATGCATGAAAATGAGTTAAAAATGAAGAAATGATGTTGACCAGGGAGAGAGAGAGATTCAGACCAGATTGAGAGAGTTTTGGGTGAGAGATGGAGTGAAATGACGAAGAGGGTCGGTTTGGGGTTTATAAGGACGGACGGAACAAAACGCACCATTTCAGCGAAATAACAAAGCAAAGTACGTCATTCTCATGCTCAAGGTATGTTACTGTCATCCACAACGTACGTCGTGCGTAACACATCATCAACGTACGTTGTGATGAATCCAGTAGCCACGGATCCGAAAGAAACATAGCACAACGTATGTTGTTAATGCCAACGTACGTTGATCATCCTCGCACCCCAGATAACATATGTCGTGACTACTCAACGTACGTTGTGCTTCGTTCCAGATAACATAAATCTTGCTTGGATCGACAACGTGCGTTGATGCTCCTGCTATGCACATAGATGGCCTCCAACGTGTTCTTAACTTCAAATCATAAATCCTATCACTCCCGGGACTTAACCACACCCAAACTTTCATAGATAATACTCTTAAACATTCCCAAACATATTCAAACACCCAACATCACTCTAATCATTTAAGGTTCAAACTGGGATTGAACTGAGATCATTCGAAGTCAAATGACGTTCCACCAAGGACCTGGTTAGAATTTGGTCGGAACGCTACATAAAATTGATCTGAACGGACGGGGTATTACAAACAACTTATATCTCAATCCTGCTAGAAGGGGTCTCTCCTAGAATAGCTATATTCTGTGAAGGTGTATGCAACAACAACACAACCTGCTAGAACGTATACCTTCCCCTAGTTCGTAACCACACAATTTCTGCTTTTGAACTTCTCGACCTCATGAAAGCTTTAATCATAGTTCACACATCATGTGACAGACTATATGAGGGTCGACTTAGCAAACTTATGGGACTAGTGGAAATGCATCTAGAAATGAAGTTTCCTTCTTACACCAGACAATTCACATAGCCAAGTTTACTTGCCCAGCTTGTCACGTTTATTCGAATCAACTATGACCATTAACGACAAGCTAAAGTAGCCAAACTTAACTATACGTTTTAAAATGTGCTAAGGGATTTAAGGTTAAGTAATATCGAGAACCATATGTTCACAGCAGAGTCTCATGCTAGGAAAAGTGTGACCATTTATCAATGTTTTCCATCCCCATATTCACGTATATAGCATACATGGTATGATCATGTGTTGTGGTTGTAACGCCTCACTCGATTTTGGTTGAACTGAAACACCTATACATTGCACATAATACTCTACATGCATTGCATATGCATTTTCATAATATAGAGTCAATTAGAATTTAGATGCAAAAATAAGTATTTATGTAATTAGTTAGTAAATAATTAATGGGTTCAATCGCACTGCGATGAGTGCCGATTAAAAGTATAATAATATAGTTATTATTAGAGTTGAAATATTAATTTATATTGTGTCAAATAAGGTGAGAATAAGATTAAAGAACCTAAATTGAAAATGAAGTGTGCATAAGAGAAAATAAGTTAGGGACTAAAAGGACTGGAAACAAAGAAATGTGGCAAATGTGAAAACTAGTATTTTGTGTGTGTGTGCGCGGTATGAAACTAAACCAAAATTTAACACAGCACCATTATTACAATCAAGAGTTGCCCAAGACTTCGAATTTTAAGTCAACATCTGTATAGTTATTAAACAGATTAATTAAATAAATTGAACAAGAAGAAGAAAAAAAAAAAAGAAAAGAACAGAAGAAGATAAGAGAGAAACTTGTGTCGGCAACTATATCACCGAAGTGTGTGTGTATGTATATATTTCCTTAGTTCAATCACACGGATGACAGCCCCTCTTATCTCTTTCTTCAAAAGAAAATAACTACACAAAATCTGTCCATCTAGGTGAAGAGATAAAGCAACCGGTGCTATATACAAGGTAAACAACAGCACTCCTTCAATTATTAACATAATTAGCTGTCGAATTCAATTCTAACTTACAGATTTTAATAGGGGTTATGGATATTTATGTACTGATTTATATGGCGGACTGATAGTTTTGTTGATTGAACTAAAAAGAAAAGTACAAGAGTACATGCTAAAGGTAAATCTGAACCTATAAGAACTCTTGACTATGCTCTGTTTCTCTCACATAAATAAACTTGTGTATTTATGTGTTATATATATTTCTGTAAAGGGGTGTATCCTAATTCTTTGTCGCTTTACGGTTATGGCCGAAATAGTATAGACTACCATATTTAAGGATTTATTAAGAATAGTCCGTTTGTAACCCAAATTTGGAGAATATAGAAACCTAAATTTGAAAAGTCAAAAACATAAAAGTTGTAGATGTTGATGTTTTTTTTTAACTGTCTATAAAAGGACCTAGCTTAATTCATATGTCTAGAGAGTTGGGCCATCTTATATATGACTGGTTATATTAATTGTTCCACCTAATACTGTTCGATTGCAAGTTCTGATGTAAACAAAATTGCTGCAGCTCTGTGCTTTGAATTAAATTATTAAATTCTCCAGAAATAAGTATATCTGAGTATAGTTTCCAAATCACCAAATGGTTCTTGTTTTGGAATTGAATAGAGTAAACCGTGATTAAAATACTGAGTAAAAGTCTGCCGGCCCTGTTTCAGCCTATCATTTGAATTTATAAATTTAGTGCAACTCGTCTAGATTGAATTAGACAACATAATTTATACCCCTAGAACTATATATGTATCTAGTTTCTGAATGAATTTTTATAGTTCAATTTGGTGTTGAAATAAATGAATTATGGTTAAAATCCTATGTGATGCCAAATCTATCCTGAAGTAGAAACCTGACAACATTAGGTCTGAATTCAAAAATTCACTACAAACTTTGTAATTTGAATTAGGATTCATATTTTATGTGCACATGAAACTACATATGTCTAGTTTTATGGAAAATTTACATCAAGTTCTTTGAAAACCTTTAGCTTCAGATATGTTGAAAAGATGAAAACTGTCTTAATTGGATAATGTCAAACACTAAGTATAGGGATTGTTTTGATGAATTTTCAACAAATGGGACTGAACTAAAATTTCTTATAACAGAACACCAAGAAGAGAATGAGAATAGATTCTCATAAATTAAAGATGCAACTATCTTATAGATTAAATAAATTAAATTTTTTGTCCTTCCCTAGAGTATTAGGATTAAATTGAATAAGATTTTATATTTAAGGGGCTACATCATAATTTTACAATAGGATTTTTGACGTTGTCGGGGGTTTAGAATTCGCACTTGCCTTCCATACATGTTTTGTATTGCCTTCCATACATGTTTTGTATTGCCACAGTTACTCGTCTGGTTCCTTTGCAATAAATATCTATTTTCAGTTCCGTTTGATTTCCAAGGTGTTCAGCCATCCACTGGTGATCTATGAATTTTGGATTATTTGGCATGCTGTCTAGGTGAGTGTGGTGGCAGCTTTAGATACTTAGGTCGTGTCTTTTGAAATCCTATTGTTTCTGCTGTGTCTAATTATTATCTACAATCCAATTAATTAACGGTTAGCTAATAAAAATCCAGCTATATGATAAATCTAGATTTCTGTATTTCTGAAATTGCTATATATACATGTTTTCCAATTTTATCCTCTGATATGTCTGTTCGTCTGATATGGATTTTATATATTTTATAATATGATATAAGACACCTAGTTACAGGGTACTTAGCCTTTGATATACCAATACCCAAGCAAACCCTGTTACTAGGGAGATATGCCAACCATGTGTTCGGCCAGGCACACGAGTCCTATTATTTAGTGGCACAACCACTTCTGTATCTGTTATCTAGTGACATAGCCACTATTGTATCTAGTTTCATTATCTGATCATATATATATATATATATATATATATATATAATTTGATAACAACATCGCCTAATCATATGTTGTTCGCTTTGATTGCAAACATTTTGGTAAATGTTTTTGAAAATACTATTATTAGTAGCATGTATATTATATTATACCTATAAACTTCCATTATTTTTGATATGTTTTCAAAATGGTCTTTGTGATGCACGTATGAGGAGATTTAGAGTGTTGTCCCTTACTGAGTTTTCTTACCCCCTTCCTTTAACATTTTTCAGGTTATCTCGGCTTCTGTGCGTAGTGAGGATCTCTGTTTGACAGAAGGTGCACTTTTATTCGGGCTCAGATCGTATGTTTTTGTTAATTGCTCCATACTGGTTATTAGTGGATATCTGTGTATATAATATTAAGTGTTGTATCTGAATTATTTACAATTTTTTTATACGTATTTTGATTTATAATATATATTATGTTATACTTTCCAATATTTTAAGTTTGTAAATGTTATAATTTATAATTGGTTTAAAAATGTTGGTATTTGAAATGGTTAGAAATTATGTTCTTCCGAGGCTTGTCCGAGATGGGTTGGGCCTATGGTTTGGTTCGCCTCATACACTGGTCATGTTCCGTTCTTTGGTCGTGACAGTGGTGTTCTTTCCTTCCCTTGGAGGAGTGCATATTTATATGACATTTTCAACACAACAAATAAGCTTCGGTTATGATGCATTTCAACATCTAACCTTAATCCACACTTAACAGTATTACTTATGGGCTTAAGATAGAATATGCTAAAGTCTTTCAATTTTAACATCTGATCATTTAATGATCGCACATGGATTTATCCTATGGTGTACGTCTCTTTACATACGACTTTTCTTGCCTTTTTATAATGGGCTCACCACTATAAAATGCGAGACGACCTATTGATTATGAACGCATTCTAGATCTCTCTATACATTCAAAATCAGTCTGATCTTAGTTCTTCTCCCAATGAACAAGGAAAACTAAGGTAAAAACCCGTGTGAGTGGGTTAATTCCCTGTCCAACATGCTTTTCATAGTTAACACTAGAACAAATGTTAACTCTCAACATTTGTTCGTGTATTACCAATAATGATCTTATTAAAGATCATGTTTTAAGGAATTACACATTTCATGTGCCATGCAGCTCTTAAGGAACTTGTTCTTTATATTAGGCTTTCACTAACGGATCTATAATTACATCTTGCATAGACTTACACTTCAAGTTCACTTCTCCTTGTGAAATTTGTACTCAAATTCACTTGTCCTTGTGTAACCAAGTCTTTTACAAAATGATACTTGATCTTGATTTGCTTAGACTTATAATAGATCTTCTTAATCCTTAAGCAAATGGGGTCAACTGTCACTAAGGACTGTCGTAGGTTTTTTTAGGGGGTTAGAGCTAAGTGGATCATTCTACCTTATAACCAACTTTCCTATTGCACTGCAACTTATGAAGTTATGGTGTTAACTTCTTTTTCCACACACTTATATGTGTTCCTCGCTATAATGTGAACTAGCAGTTCTGCCAACTAAGAACACATAACGAGGCATAGACTTCCCTATAGTCCACATCACCTGCCTGACTAGCAACTATATCTCATTTTATCGTAATCCTTTATGATAATTCAGTGCCTTGTAGTGCATTTAAAGCATCCAAGTATACCGCTCACTACTTTACATTGTCCTTCTTATCTGTTGGATCAATATTTGCTAGCTATATTGTCAGTAGGGAAAACTCTAGGCATTATGCACTCCTTCTTGGGCATCAACCTATGTAATACAAGACATAACCTTGTAAATTAACACATGTCCTCTAGCCGATAAAAGACAATCATATGACATTTGTATGAAAAACATTCCTTATACATTCTTCCTTTCACTTTAGTTGTGGATGCACGTATATGGTAAGAGACTTGCTCTTAACCCCAGGGTATCTACAGTTTATGCACTTCTGCATTTTAAAAGTGCTCAAGAACTTTGTTGACACATCCCTTTAGGAGAACAATAATAATCCACTCGAATGATCTCTTGGAGTTTGACACAAGGTAAGAATGACAAGATTCACCTCAGTATTATCACCACATAAATGCATATACCATCCTCTTAAAGGTTGTCTAAGGTCTTACCTTGGATGATGAAACTATTAGGTTAAACCATGTAGGTTTCCACTCCGAACTCTCTGAAGTCTCTTCATTTCATTAATGTAAGTCGAGGAATAGACTAGCCCAAATGTCAAAGTCTATTCGGTGGAGGTAAATCTTTTAACAAGGTGGTTTTTCCAATCTTGTTGACTAAATCCCTTTTAAGTGATTATTGATCATTGATGTATGCTAATATTACATATATAATTAAGCAAATATTTCTAGCATTTTCATCTTTCAATTTATCATTTATTGAAGAACTTATATATTTCTCATGTTTTGTGGGTTGGATTTGATTTGCATGAAATTGGATTGAAAACACGAGAAAAAGCTTTAGGATTGAAGGATTGAAGAGTGCAAAGGAAGTGGAAAGGGACAAGGAGCAAAACATGGCCAAAAGGTGTCCAAGTCGTATTCCTCAAAGTGAAGTAATAATTGATGGGACAGTGGTGGCTCACAGTCATGATGGAAACCGTGAAGGAGGCTGTGATTGGCTCATGGCCAATGGTCACATCCGTGATGAAGACTATGAGCCAAAATAGAGATAGGCAGTTAGCACCAAACATTTTTCAAATCTTTCAGAATTGACTCACGGTCATGAACAAAACCATGACCATGGTTGTGATCTAATCACACTCATGAATCACGACCGTAAGGGACAAGAAGTTGAGGCCATGATTCAGTTACACCCTGAGTCACAATTGTGATCATGACCGTGATGCCCTCCAGAGTTCAAACAAAAATATGACAAAGAGAGAGAAACTTGTGGGGACAAAAGCATATTTAAGGGGCATTTTTGGGAGACTTTTGCTAGGTTTTGTAAGGGACCAAATGGACTATAAATACACCACATTCACCCTATCTTTGCCATCCTTGAGTGGCACACACATCTAAGAAGAGAGAATTTTTCTCTTTCACATATTCTCCAAGGAAGATTCAAGCATTGAAGGAGATAAAGAAGGATTGAAGGGCCTTTCATCATCAATTGAGAGAAGCTTATTCTTTCCTTTTATCTTCCTTTTCATTGTTTGAAAATATGTTTATAATTTATTTTTATTGTTTTATGCTTTATTTTGTAAATATGGTAGCTTAGTTTTCTTGTTAAGGTATTAGAGATGTAAACATTGGATCAATGTTGCTTTAAAGAATGACTTTACGGGTTATGTGCTTTTTATGTTATATTTATTGCTATTTGTGCCTTTATTACTAGATTTATGGTTGGTGATGATTTTATGACTTGTTTTGTATTGAATGATGTTGTGCTTAGCTATTTAGCTACCGCAATATTGTTTTTGACAAGTCCAAGTGATGAATTGAAAAATTAAGCTTGGGTTAGGTCTATAAGCATAAAGTTTGTTGAGTGCTAAAGTAGGAACATTTGGTGCCTTCAAGGTGTTCGATGAAATTTCTAAAAGATCCTAATGGGCCTAGTTTAGCTAGGTGTGGCCAAAAGGATCCATCTAGGAGACGTAGGTACAACTTGAGTGACCTCGAGAGATGCCTTGGGTGATTTATGTGGAGAGACACTCACGCCCATTTTGTAAAACCCAATTTCATTCATTAGGCAACTAGATCATTGGTTTTATCTCGAGAGCCCTAACATTTTCTTATTATTGAGTTCTTGGTTTAAATTTCTTGATTGCTTTTATTTACAAAAACCCAAAAACAATAATTTTGATATTTTTTTTTTTTTATTTCTTGGTCACAATTAGACTCTTTTCCTATGGATATGATACCTTAGAATACTCCTAAGGTTTTTATTACTATAATCGACTCTCGTGCGCTTGGGAAATGCTGATCATTGACTTACTGGATTTATCGCTTATGTATCTACTTATCTTTAATGGGTGCTCACCTTTCGGGTAGATTAACCAATTCTCAACATGGTTCAATCTGAAATGTCAATTGCACTTCCATTGCTTTAATCCATACAACTTTCACTAGGATGAGTAAACTGCTAACATACTCGTAGATTTGTTCTTGAGTTGTATGGTTACTAAAAGGATCACAATCGATTCACTTACTGAAAAATATTGTCGTGAGACTTTATCCCTTTTAGACTTATTCATTTTAAAAAATGCTCCCATGCTCCCAATGGGTTGAAACTCCATCTAAGAATTTCCATTGGATTCAAGTTCCCTACTTCTACTAGAAGATAGGAATCTTACTCCCACTTAAGTCAGGATCAGGAACATCCTCACACACTTGAGGTAGATGAGATAAAGTTCAATTGCTCTAAGACTTAATCGATGCATCCCTTTCAAAGAAAGAGATAGCAATTGCTCGAACCAATCTTTTGAGTTTTAAAACACCAAGGATGTAATTTACTAATTAAAATTACTCAACTTTCTTCCTCATCCCTCTTCCTCCTCAAGAATTCTCCCACTCGAATGGAGTGATGCTGAGGGTTTTAATTATTGAGTCTTAAATAAAGTAAAATATTTTTTCACTTTGTCCTAGTCAAGAAATTAATTCACTAGGAATGTGACTTCTTGTAACTCGTTACTATGCCATTCTTATTATCTCATGAAGAAAAGTATCATCTTGACACAACAAGGTTTCTAACACCTTCAGCCTCTCGATCTTTATAAACCAAGGAATTGTGGACATTGGCGATACATCTCTTGGTTCCCAGTGGTGTAGGTCATGCGCTCGACCAATCCACATCTCATGAGATGCATAAGTAATGGAATTTTATGGGCATATAGATCTTGAACATCGTGGCCCTTTCAATCATAGTTCTAACTATATGAAGGAGAGTTTCGTTTTTCCTTTCCGTTGTGTGGTTTTGTTGCGGAGTGTAGGAATAAAAATCTTAGTTCATTTCCCTTTCATCACATAAATCTTTGGACTTATCATGTAGATTTTCACGACCTTAGTCGATCCATGAAGCTTTATTTGATTCTCTTATTGACTTGCAAGAAGTAAGAACTAACTTGACAATTCTTACTTATGAGAAATCAAATAGATCTGATTGCACCTTTCACAGTCATATATACAAAAGTGACAAATCAATAGGCCTTAACCTTGCCTTCTCAATATTTTGACATCAAACATCAAAACTGGATTAATAGCAACAGATATTTAGCTCAAAATGCCTTTTGAAATGGTATTATCTTTAGTATCCTTCTTTGCAATGCTCGCAATCAGACAATGTGAACTTACAATATTGCCTACTACTTCCACTTGAACTTACAATATTGCCTAATACTCCTACTTGAGCTAATTGATGTACTCAATTTTGCCAATATGGTTGAGTTGCATGCATTAAATTCACGTAATCCCTCATGAACACATGAAATAGCAATGAATAGAACTAGGATTTCTAATAGTTAGGTCCTTTACCTTAACTAAGAAACCACTTTTATCACCAAGTAATCCCCACTAAAATATGGTTTAACAAATATCATTATTGTTAGAACACAGATTAAAGGAAAATCTTAATAAGTTTGTGACATATCTATTGCAAAGGAAAGGGTTCGACTTTTGCATAAGGCTAGCTCGCACATGCCAAATCCTTGAACTCACACTTTCAAGTTGTTCCTTGCATGCTCAACTTGTTCCTTCCTTAGAACTAGTTGGGATCTAACGAAGTCATGCCAAAACTTCATTGTGAGGATCTGTAAAGTTGAATTAGCCATCAACTAACAATGAAATTCACTTGAGAAAATTGAACAAGGTAACTCTTCTCACTCACGTGAGTTTGAACGATATACCCTCAAAGGTGCATAGTCTCTTATGTGATAAGCCTTTGGTAATTAACATTTTATTCGCAAAATATTAGCATTGTTCATGTTCAAGGATTTCCTCAAAATTCTGTCCAATCTCTACTTCTTAAGGATTTAGGTTCTTAAACATTTTCCCTACCTTTGTATTGGAATTTATCCAATAGAATAAGACATTGTCGAATTCCTCATGATCTCATGTTTGAGATAAACGTGGGTTAGGTGCAATTCAATTTGCTCCTAACTTGTAGACAAGAAGTGGATCATCACTTGGACCTTATCCTTGATCACACTATGATCAACGTCACTAGATCTCTAATAATTTAGGCTTCATGCTTTACTCATATGATTAGGACATCTTTTTGACAAGTATCATCATCGATGGTTAAAGACCGCGAGCTTTAGTTAGTGTCACGCCAACTAACTGCTCCTTAAATGGAACTTGTAAAAACATTGCATCTTGATACTTGCAAAGTAACTAAGTGAATTCGTCGTTCTTTGTACTAACAAGATGATGGATGTAGTGGAATTTTCTCACGTCTTATAGACATTTTGGTCCAAAATGTGTTAAGCGGTATTCTACTCCTCTTTGAATTCGGTCGTAACCAAGTTCAAAGGGGCAAGAGCCTCTTGCTCGTAGACTACACACTAGATTTCATAATCTAGGATTTGTGATCGTTGCTGCCTAATCTCCATAGCTCAATGATACGTTCTCATATGGCTCAGCATCAATCGACTTTAGAAGCAGTGAATATCACAAATAAATATGACAAACAATAAAACAAAGTTTCACACAAGTAATTCATAGCAATATATTTACTATCCCACCAAAAATTAAACTAGCATAGCCTCTTATTAAGCTTTGAATCGAAAAGTACAATGGGTGCACAATTACCATCTCAGTCATAATAATCCACCATACTATATTTAATTTTATGGACAGTAAATAATGACTATTCATATTCACTTTTGAAGCCCACATGACTTGGGTGAATCCATGTTGGTCATCTCAATTGTCAAGGCAAACTTAATAATTAGATAATACATTCAACGCGGAAAGAAATTGCATATTAAATTAATGCAAATCAACACAATAATAAGTTAAACACAATAAATGGGATGAACATCATTTATTGAACCAATATGCCATCCAAAAAATCGATCTCAATGTTAATACATATATGTTAATATTGGGAAACATTTAACACACAAATAATGCTAATAAATACTCCCAAAATAATACTACACTAATATAGTATTTAACCTATGTTTGTTTACCAATTGGATACACAGTGGATCTTTTCCAATGTATTAAAATATAATTCATAAATAATCGTCCCAACTTTTCAAGAATCCTATAAATCATACAACCATAAAGTGGTTCTCCCATTTCTCAAGATCTCTCTTTTCGCGATCATGGATCAATTTTGGACAAACTAATTTCAAATGCTCTTACGTTCTAGAATCTCTAAGTGGCTTTCGATGACACTTAGGAAATCATATTTTTATGAAATTTTAATATGGACCAATGACTTAGCCAATATTGGTAATAAGAATTCATAATCTTTTATGAAGTAGTAAAACTTTCATCACCTTTACGCACTTAATGAACAATTATGTTCCCTTTATGACCACCACCTTCCCAAAATTACTCGCTTTAAGAGTCGTGCAAATTCTTCTTTAATTCGCACTTTGTTCGATGCAATATCGTTTTACCATTCGCTTATTTGTAAATAATTACAAATAAAATGGGCATATACATACTCATGCATTACCCAAGTAACTGGAATCTCATCTCAATTCTCTAAATGAGAAACACATTTGCACGTTTTTAAATCATTTATTCTGAAAAATATTTAAAAAAAAAACAATTCTTGGTAGGAAAACATAATTTTCACAATTTTTAAGCAATTGTAAACACTTGAAAATTTGAGAAAAAATAGTTATGGAACTCAAAAAAATTGTGAAAAATATGCCAAAAATTCCAGAAAAATAAATTTATTTCTTCCAAAAAATTTGAAAAACTTTGATGGTCGACATACGCTTCACACACTAACACGCACCACGTGTCGGTTTGATGCACCGACATGTGTGTCTCATGCTCCATATACGCTTCTCTTCCTCTTCTGCCGCATGTCATCATCACAATAAGACATGCGTCATGCCCGACAAGTTAAATTCGTAAATTCGGAGAGTTCGAGAGCTCTTTTGGAAATTCTGACTACTTGGAATAGTCGTTTGTGTATTCTCGAACTCGAGGGACTGGTTTGTAATTTTATGAGGTCCGGGGACTAAATTGTAATTCTACAAAAGTCGGGGACCTATTCGTAATTTTACATAGGTTTGGATTTTTGAGCCGTGAGCGTTAGATCTTAGATCGCAATAGAATTTCTGACGCCGATAGCGTCCGAGTCTGCATTTGCATTAAATATGTATTCTGTACTGCCACAGTTACCCTGTCTGAGTCTGTTGTACTATGTTTATCTGTCAGCTCTGTTTGCCTTCGAGGCGACCAACCATTCACCAGTGGACTATGATTTGGAGTACTGGCTCGGCGTCCAGGTGAGTGCGATGTTGACTTCAGACACATAGGCTGTGTCTTCTGAAATTATATGTTTTTGATATGTCTGGTATAGATCTGAAATTGATTTAATAACGGTCTGACTATTAATAATTGATTTGTGTGATCAATAACCACGCCTAGTATTTGAATATGATATGTAATAATAATTACATATACTATCTGGAAATGAACTCTGCTGCATGACTGTCTGTTATGTATTTTTGTACGACCGTCTGATAATTAAAATATGGTATTATAGTATATAATACATATTATCTGTATCTGTTAATATGTATATCTATATACATATATATTTGATGTATGTACAATTATGTACATACCCTCTGTAAATAATTT
>CAODLS011070489.1:0-10647 GCA_948243855.1 Flueggea neowawraea | reverse complement strand
CTAAAGGCTTATAACAAACCTTTCTCACACTCTCAAAGTTTATACGAAGTGTTTACAAATAATGAAGCTTTATGCTAGAGTTTAATGTATGAGTTTGATGCTTGAACTTTGATCTCTAGCTTGATTTGGTGTTCTTGATGGTTGAAATTAATTGGAGTTTTGGGAGAATGATTTTTGATGTTGTTCAACACGTTTTTGGTCTTCTCTTGATATATTTATAGAATTCCTATGCCATATGACCGCCGCCTTGAAGAAACTAGCCGTTGGAGTTCGTTTAATATAGTTGTAGCTTTCTGGACCATGCATAACGTACGTTGCAATACATAACACATACATTATCTCATATGATCTCCAGTTTACTTACGTTACAACACACAAGACATACGTTGATCTTCTTGCATTTCCAGATTACATAAGTTTCACCAAACAAATGTACGTTGATCATTTCAGCTTCCAGTTAACGTACATTGCATTTTTCTCTACGTACGTTGTTCACCTTACTACGTACATTGTAAATGTATAACGTACGTTGTTCTTGTTCTGGAATGATCCAGTAACCTCTGTTTACTTTCTGTGCCACGTCTACGTATGTTGTGAATGTCTCTACGTATGTTGACCTCCATAACGTACGTTGTAGTCCTTCTAATGTACGTTGATCATATATAATTTCTAGATAACATACTTCATCTTCCCAGTAATGCACATTATTCACTTGCAGAGCTTTTCAATGTGTTTAACTCCAAGTAAAATGTTTTGCTCATCATAAAAACCTTTTGTACATCATCAAAACATGAAAGGCATTTATTATTGATCACCCATGATCCAATAATTTTCTCCTTTTTGATGATAATAAAACTTTGAATAATTAAATAGCTACATCATAGGCAACACCATTGATCAAGGATTCCATCCCTATCATTTGATTAGTATCTTGCAAAAGTGAAAGCAAAAAAATTTCTATCTCTTTCAAATAAATGAAAATGACAGTGGGTCCCAATATACAATGGAATGACACTTTAAGAGGGGGTGAGTTTAAAGAAGTTTGAAAACTTTGTTGAAAATCTTTTGCAAACTAAAATAAATAACAAAGTTCTTTGCAAACCAAATGTAATATCCTACCTGTTCCGATCAATCTTATGTAGCATTCTGATTAATTCTGACAAAGTCTCTGGTGAAACGTCATTCGATTTTGAATGATCTTAGTTCATTTCTAAGTTGATTTTGGAATGATTGAGATGATGTTTAAGGTGTTTGGAGATGTTTAAGAATGTTATCTATGCAATTTTGGATGTTGTTAGGTCCCAGGAGTGATGGAATTTATCATTCTAAGTTAAAAACATGTTTGAAGTGTGATTTTACGAGTGTAAAGCTTGCTGGAGGCCATCTACGTGCGTAACAGAGCTATCTACGCATGTTGAGCATGATTCAGGTTGGTTGGTCAGCTGTGTAGGACGTCTGCGTGTGTTGTAAGGATTCTACTTATGTTGATCAAGAACAACGTACGTTGTGCTTGGCATGACGTATGTTGATCATGAATTCTGGAAAAAAAATGAAGTTTATGGATGCAATTCTGACATTGACTATGTGCGTTGTATGCATTGCAACATACATAGTAGTCTCACAACGTACGTTGTCATGTAATATAATGTATGTTGACTTTGTAAATCAGAGAAACAGTGTGTTTTTATCCGTTTGTCTTTAGAAACACCCTTCACCCGACCTCCTTCATCATTCTGCCTCATTTTCACTCTAAATCACTCCCAACTCGTCTGATTCTCTCTCCCATTATATCTCCTTTATTCCTTAACATCTCTAGAGGTAAGATTGGGCTTCTAACCTCTTCATTTCATCCATTTCATGCTTCTAATTTTAGAATCTCATTTTGGTATGATTTGATTAAGGGTTCTGATTTTGAGTGATTCTATTGAGATGGATGCAAAAGTTTGTTAGAAAATAATTGTTTGAGGTAATATCATCCTTCCATTTCCCTTATTTCATCATTTCACGCATTAATCTCGAAATCTCTTTTTGGCTGAATCTGCATTTTGGGTGCGGATTTAATGTTTCTGCTGGTTTGAGATTTAGATATTGTTTGTTTATAATAGATTAAGGTTAGAAATACCTAGATTGAGCATGTGTTTGAATATTTGATGAGTTATTGACCAAGCTAGGGTTTGGTTCGGGTTTGTGAAGATTTTTGATGATTTTGAGTTATTTTTTAGAAACCAATTAGAGATTTGAGTTCCTGAGGTTGATTATGATCAATATGGGTCTTTGAATTCGATTTCTATTGGTTGAATCAAGAAATGAATTTTTTGGGTAATTTTCCAAATGGGCTAAACTTGATATTTTACAAGTATGGGGTTTAAAGTACAGTTTCTAAATAATTTGTGGTCTGATTTAATAAGAAAAATACCTTGGGTATTGATTGATAAATTCTGAATAATTTGGAGGCTGAATTGTAAAATTACATTGAGTTTCAAATTTTGATGAGCTTTAGACTTATAATTGAAATAGGATTTTCGCCGCTGATGGCATTTAAGTCTGCACTTGCATTTCATGCATATTCTGTATTGTCACAGTCATCGTATTTGATTTGTTTATAAAATATTTTGTTTCAGCTCAGTTTGATTTCTGAGATGACCAATCATGGATCGATGGTCAGTGATTCGGAGTTTGGTAGCTCGGCATCCAGGTGAGTGAATGACAGCTTTAGACATATAGGTTGTATCTCTTTTGCTTATATGTATTTGTTATGCTATAACGATAGCATATAATCTGGAATAATTAATGGACTGAAAATCTTAAAATTTGGCCTACGTGAGGACTTGTCTGATTTGAATTTGTGTTTGGAAGCCTTCTGAATTTTGATGAAAAATAAGAATTTGTTTTTTTTTTAAATTATCTAAGTTTTTGGAAATAGTAATGATACTTTATTTTTTTAAAGATTTTATACTTCTGAGGAAGTTGAATTATTTTTGAAAATAATATAAATGATTATATTATTTTCCTTTGATACGTTCTGAAATAAATTATGTACTTTGTTTTTGTAAGTGTTTGTCTGCTTTGCATGTTGCTTGCTTGCAAAATGCTTTGCTTTGTTTTGAAATAAATTGCTTTATTTCAGTTTTTTTGAAATATTACTTTGATAAAGCCTTGAGGGCAATACTACTTTGACTTTGTTTTGGATCCATCACGGGATACAACATAAAGGGTTATCCTGGTGCCTTAGTAGCCATGTATATATATATCTTTGAGCCTTAGTGGCTATGCTTGGCCTAGTGGATATATATTCACCTTAGGGGCTATGTTTGTCGGTGTGGCATTACCTGCTTTGATGGCTATACATTCGACTTAGTGGTTATACTCGCCTTCGTGGCATTACTTGCCTTGATGGCAACACTTCTTGGCTATGTGCCAAACCTTCTGATTCTTAGTTTTTTGATAAGCTAAAAAAAATTTTGACTTCTATTTTGAAATTTTTGGTAAAGCTAAAAAGAGCTTTTTGATTTTGTTCTTATAACTTTTGATAAACAGAAAGGTTTTCTAAAGAACTTCAATTTGTTTTGAAGTATGTTAGTTTGACAAGTTTGAAATGCTATTAAAAGGTTTGCTTAGTTCCAGGTGTTTGAGTGCATGTTGTATGCTTTTTCTGCGAGTGGTTTCAAAATGGTTTTGAAACACTACTACTTACATAGCGTGTATATATGTATATTTGATTATACCTAAATGTGGTATTTTTGAGCTGTTTTCAAAATAATCTTTGTGAGGCACGTATGAGGCGATCTGAAGTATTATCCCTCATTGAGTTCTTACCCCTTCCTCTTCTTTGTTTATTTCTATTCCTATTTTCAGGTTGACCTTTTGGCTCAACAGTCGTCAGGTATCTTCAGCCCAGTGAGGCAGCGTTTGATTTGGCAGTGAGTGCCTTCTGTTCGGGCCCAGGTTGTATGCCTATTAGATGCTCTACCCCGAGGTTCTATGGGATATGTTCTTGTTTCTGTTATTATAAATATATTTTTTTCATTTGATATATTTTCTATATTTAATAGTAAAAATATTTTACTTTATTAAACAAGGTTCAAACTTTTATTTGATATTGTTTATTAATTTTTTTGAATATGATTTTGGGTAGAAGTTCTGTACTCTGAGGCTTGTACGAGATGGGCTGGACTCCCAAAGACGGTTCACCTCGTACACCGGTCATGGTCCGAAAATGGGTTGTGACATCAAAATCAAAGTCAAATGTGAAAGCAATAGAACAACCAATCCACAAACAAAATAAATCAAATGCAAGGTAAAGTAAAAAGAGTAAGAGAGAGAAAACAAATCCCAATTTATAGTGGTTCGACCTCTTGACCTATGTCTACTCCTCTAGATCCACTAGAGAATTTAATCCATTATCTTCCTCACTTGTAGGTGGAGGAAAATCGTTACAACCTCTAGTTTTTTCGGGCTTAACTAGAAAATCGTTACACCTTGTTTTTGCGGGCTCAACAAGAAAATTGAATCCCTAGTTGTTGCGGGTTTCAGGAGAAAACAAGCAAACCAAACATCTAGTTTTTGCGGGCTTAACTAAAAAATCATTACCGCTAGTTTTCTATGGCCCACTAGCAACCATTCTTGTTTTTCTAAGGTTGAATAAGGAAACCTAATTACCCTTAAGCAAATAACCTTGATTATTACAAAATCAACCCAAAAATGTAACAGATTTAGGTTCACACCAACCCAGAAATCAGATTGCAATAAATAGCTCAAATGGGTTAGAAAGATAGAAATAAGAGATAAAATGAATAGCAAGTCTTAGCAATGGTATATCACTATTTCCTTCTGCTTTAGAACGTCTATTTAGAACCACTTGTAAGAATATAGCCGTTGAAAGTCTCGAAGTAGCCATTAAGAGATAAAACAAATTCTGCCTAGTAATGACGTCACCCTTCATTACGTGAGTGGTTATCCATCTACGCACATTTTTCATTGTTCCATCTGAGTTTTGGGTGTATTGATAGCAAGTATACATGTGTTGCCAGAACTCCAGTGGTCTTGAATTTGAGTGGATCAGTATCTACATGCGTTGCTCTTCTTCTATATGCGTTGTTCACTCTCCTATGTGCGTTGTTAATCCTTCAACGTGCATTGCTCTGAATTTTAGAATGAGAAATTTTCACACAAACTTCTTCTACGTGTGTAGCATAGCCTACAACGTGCGTTGTTTTTCTGTCAAAGTTTGCACCTCTAATTTTGTATGTGATTTGTGTCAAAGAATGTTCAAATTCAAATGCCTGAGTAGCGTCTTGCTTTTGTCAGCTAGTCTAGCTCATCCTCGTCTACATGTGTTGCTTCTCTTTAAAATGAGTAGATCAATTTTATCAAGATTGCACCTTTGATCCATCTACGCGGCTTGCTCTACTAATCAACGTGCTTTTACATGCCTTGGCTTCTCCTCATCAATCTGAACTTCATCAATATGCGTTCCACTATATTATGCGTGCATAGATGTGCATGAATAAGCTCCAATAGCATCTGTTTCTTATCTACGTGCCTTGTAGGCTCGTTTGCGTGCGTAGAACGATATCTGATGCTTTTTGCCTCCAGTACCATACACGTCCATGTGCCTTGCGCAAGTTCTCTGTGCATAGATCATTCATAACGTGCCTTGTTGCCACAAATTACAGAGTTTGCACGTCTATACTTGTTTCATTAATATTCATGGATGTTTAGTGAACAACATCATCAAAACTGAACTCAACAATAAACATATTCAACACCCCCCCTTTTTGTGATCATTAAAAAGTTTAAAAAAAAAAAATATATCCACTCCCCATTTCAAAAACAATTTGTGCATATATAAAAAATAATCTCTCCCATTATTTGTTTCAAACCTATGCACATATATGAATCAACACATTCAAATATTCATGCAAATAGCAATAATCAGACAAGAAATAAAAATTGCATGAAATATAAAAGAATGAAATTTTAAGGAATTCCTAGTATGCCGAAAGGTATACATTAGCCAATGGATCACCATCATAGCTTGAAGAAGAACCATAGTCTCTTCTTTCCTTTTTCTTCTTTTTCTCCTTTAACCTCTCCATCTATTTTTGTTGATTCTTTTTGTTTTTCAAGAACTTCTCATAAGTTGCTATCCTTTTGGAGTAATATTTTAGCTCTTAATCCTTCTATTCGTCCAAGCTCGTTTCTCCTTCACTCTCCTCTTTTTGAAAATGAATGGAAGCTTTCAATGCCTTGCCATGCTTAGGTCTTCCATCTCTTGACCTTAGCACAATTTTATAGTTTATGAGTAACCCAACTAAAGCACTAAAATCCAAAGAGTTTAATGTTTGAGTATATGTTTTGATCTTCTTAATGGAGTTGTTGAGAGTAGATAGAAGAAAAATGAACACAAGCGATTTAGAATGGTTCGACCAAACGTGCCTACATCCACTATCTAAGCTTCCTACTTAGGCTTTTTCCAATCTACTATAAAATGATTAATTCTGGCTCAATCCAACAAAGCCTTACAACAAGATTGATTCTGGCTCGCACCTCTAAAGCCTAGCTCACAAGGTTGATTTTAGCTTACACCTCTAAGGCCAAACCAAGGTTGATTTCTCTCTAGGCTCACACCTCTAAAGCCTTTACAATGTCATTTTCAAGACTAACAACAAACCTTACCCTAACTCAAAGTGTTTACAAATGAGAAACAAAGTGGTCGGATTTTGGTGTATGTGAATGAAGCAAAATACCCACAAACAAAGCTAATTTTTAGCACCAAATGAAGAATTATTGTAGAAAGGAGTTAGGTTCTTTCTTCTATCCTTCAAGCCTCTATTTATAGTGTTTGAGACACTCTTGAAGTTGATTTAGCTGTTGAATAATATAAAGACCCCTTGGAAATAAAAATGAAGCATTTTTTTATGTTGACAGCTTCCATTAGTCGACTACCCAAATCACTGATCGACTATCGAATTCAAATTCACTTCTTTGTTCTTCGTGAGTCGACTCCCCAACTTCACCAATTGACTACCCAAGTCATATATCCATTAAGTGACTATTGTAAATTACGTGAATGTCATTTCAAGTCAATTTGACCAATCATGTTCTTCACTGATCGACTACCCATCTTCACCAGTCAACTACCCAAGTCAATAGTCGACTCATGATCTCACCAGTCAACTACTAAGCACTATTGTAGCTTCTATTTGTCGTCGACTCACTATTTCCACCAGTCGACTACTCAAGGTCTGGAACTTCTTGAAATGGTTTCTTCATGCATTAGTTGACTAATAATCATCATGGGTTGACTCTTAGACTTGAAACCATGATTTTCTTAACTTTTATTTGTTTTTTATTCATCATGAATTTGTTTCATTCTCAAAGATAATCTTACTAAGTTTTGTACATTAATTAAAATATAGAAGGAATCAAATGTGAACCACATTTAGTTCAACATTTAAGTCTTTGGACTCCATAATGGTGGTGACTGTTGCAATATGTAATAAAGCGTTAGGACTTTCATGGCTTCAACTAAAGAATCTTACTTGCTATAGTAATGAATGGGGTTTTAGGATTAAGTGTTCTCTCTGCCGAGCTAGCCTAAAGCCTCTTTCAAGGTCATTCAAGTCATACCTACATTTATTAAAAGGGTCCTCTTAGCCTCAATTAGCAAACTAGGTTCATTAAGCCTCTTAGGAATTTCATCAAACACATTGTGGGCAAGCAATATATCTATCCTAAACCACACAAGTTCAATGCTTTAGCCTTCATATTTCGATTCTTCAATTAGGCTTATCTAAACTACAACTATGGTGGTCAATCACAATCATAGTCAAGCATAACAAGCCATCAAATCAAATCCATTGGGCAATCAATCAAATAAAGAACATAAACACAAGACCCATTAAAATTAAACTTCAAATATAGAAATTGAATGCACAAAAACAATACCCATTTATTAAATAGCAAGTATTCATCAATAACTTACATCTCTAAGTCCTAACTAGAGATCTAAGCTACCATGATTGACATAAAGGAAAAACGATAATAGAAATAAACATTTAACATGGTAAACAAGATAAAAAGATGAAGAATTAAAGGAGACATATTAGCTAGGAGCTCCTCTTCAATGTCATTTTGAAGAGAATTCCCAAAACCTTCAAGCTCCCTTTTTAATTCTTCAAACCCTAATTAGAATCCTAAAAGAGAATGTTTTAATGATCTAAAAGAATCTAGAGAATCCTAATTTTTTGGGCAAATAAAAGGAGTATTTATACCCCATACATTTGCCAAAATCCTACCAAATTCTCTCCAAAATGCCCTTTGAAAGTGCCTTTGGTCCCCACTTGTTTGGCCTTTTTGTCATTCTTTTCTCTCTCTTCTATAGCATGTCACGACAGGGTCACGACAGTGACACTTTGTCTGTCACGGTCGTGACACAATTTTGTGTCCAAAAATGCTCCGGATTTGCATGCCACAACCATGACACTTGACCACCATGGCCATGACACCTCTTTGCTCCGCTTTCCTTCAATTTCTACATGCTTTCTTTAGTTGGTTCAAGGCCTTTCAATTTTGCATCCCTTTTTCACCATTTTCCAATCATTTTTTCTCAAATTTAAATCATCCTACAAACATCATAAGCATCATAAGAATTTCACCACAAAATAATGATTTAAAGGATGAAAATAGATACATTCTTGCTTGATTAAACATGGAAACTTAGAACACATCATCTTCATATCTTTTAGGCATGCCATCTACATTCTTAGGAATTTTAGGACCAAGAACAATCACCTTCCATAGCTCAAATATCATATGATTTGACAAAAATAGACATTCTTTTCTTCCATGAATTAAAATTTGAGCAATCAAATAAATGAGGGATATCGAGAAAGGCATTGGAAACACAAGGAGGAGAAGGACCGAAAGCCATTTTATTGATACGAATCTTTGCTCCAAGGATGTTAAGCTTTCTCTGTAATATCCCGTATTTTTGGATAATTATTTTAAATAAATTTGGGTAAAATTTTGAATTTTTATTTTGGTGATTGAAGGGTTAATTTTATGTTTAAGATGTTAATTGGGTGATTAATGAAGTTTGAGAGTGATTTGGAAGTGATTTATTAAGTGAAAGTTGGTTGAAATTTGAAAAGAAAATCTCAAGAAATAGGCATGAACTACAGGTCGTTTGATTGTGTTTGGCAAACTGCATGTCATTTGCTCTATTCAGGACGTTGTCGTCCATGTCTGAAGGCGGTCGTATGTGCGTGTGTGTGTCCAGCAATAAACGAAACGACGCCGTTTTGATTTTATCTCCAACCCAGCACAGAAACGACGTTGTTGCACCTGCTGCTTCCCTTTTAAACCAGACCCGACAGCTCTCTTCTCTCTCTTCATTTCTTCGTTGATCTTCACCTTCAAACCCGTGATTCTTCCACTCTCTTGGCTTCTTGTTCATTTCTCTCCATCAATCAAGGTATAGACATGAATTTAAGTGGATTATTTCATTTGTTTTCTTCCAATTTATTGTTGAAATTTGTGTGGGTTTGATTAAGGTCGAAAATGGAAATTAGGGTTCGGGTTTTGTGATTTTTGACCGAAAGTGAGTTGATTTGTGTTGGGTAATGATGGATTGAGGTTGGAAATGCGTGGAATTGGTTTGATTTTGATGATTTGAGGATTTTATGTTGATGATTTGTTTGGGTTCGAAAATTCCAACTATGAACGAAACGGTTTTAGGTGGAATTGAGGTTAGATTTGAACTTCTGGGGTTGATTGGAGTTGATTGGAACTATTGAGAACCTCGGGTTCCGCTCGGTTCGAGTTTTGAGACATTTTTTAAAATAATTTTTCTGTCGCAGGGACTAAGGTTTAGTTGTCCGTTTATTTTGAATAAATTGAGGGACTGGACTAGATATTTTTCATTGTGGGTTAGGTTTGTAATTTTATAAAAAATGTTTTAGATTTGTAATTTTGGGATAACGGTGGGTAATTTTGGAAAAATGATGGGTAATTTTGTAATTTTGAGAAAATTAGAGGTTTTATTTATAAATTGAGTTATTTGGAGGATTATTAATAAATTCTAAAATTTTGGAGATTAATTATTAATTTCTTGAATTTTAGAGACTAAAGTGTAATTTTATGAAGTTCGGGGACCAAATCGTAATTTTACATAGATTTTGATTTTTGGGTTGAGTGCTAGATCTTCGATCGAAATAGGATTTCTTATGCCGGTGGTGTCTAAGTTTGCATTTGCATTTCATATGTATTATGTATTACCACAATCATCATATTTGATCTGTTTGTAAATATTTGTTTCAGCTCAGTTCAGTTCCTGAAATGACCAACCATCGACCGGTGGTCAGCGTTTCAGAGTTTGGAAGCTCGACATCTAGGTGAGTGGATGACAGTTTCAGATACATATGCTATGTCTCGAAATTTATATTTGTTTTTATGTGTTTAACATATATTCTGAAATTGGATTAATCTAAGGATTTGTTAAGATAATAATTTGATTTTGGTGAATAGATATTCAAACTCTATTTTCGAAAACTGATATATATGTATGTATATATCATCTCTCTCTGTTTTGAATTATGATCTGTATGCTTTGTTTTATGTACCCTATTTTAGGGATTTTGATAC
>CAODLS011070249.1:0-26231 GCA_948243855.1 Flueggea neowawraea | reverse complement strand
ACAGAAAAGCTGTCTGAACATTAGTCATACTACCAGCCAAATCCTAACACCCATTTTGAATAAATTTTGTTTTTCCCCTTCTTCCGGCAGTACTATGTACAGTACCATTTTAAATTTGACAATGAAACAATGAAATTTCTTCATCCATTATATAATAACTGATCTACTAACAATTGCTTTCTGAGATAACATCTCTTGTCACACAATGCGACTTGTTCGAAACATTATACTGGAAATTCCAACAAGAAAACTTAAGATTATCAATGCCATAGCAGCTTGCCCCTTTTATTTGGTAGAACAACCCGCCGAAATATCAATAAAATTCAGCACATAAGGCTAGCAATAATCAACACAGACATTATACACAATAAAATTCCTAACAATGCTCAGCAAACATATTCAGCAAAATTCTACGTATAGCTAATAAAAACCCTGCAACATATCTCTAAGTTCTTTTACTACTACTCCAAACACAATTGAAGGCAATTCAGTGGCAGAACGGATAAATCTAAATTGATCCAAAATTTGAACTACCAATTGTTATTGGGGATAGAGAGGCTTACAGAAATTGGGGAAGGAAGAAGGAGGCGAGAAGGAGGAGAAGATCCAATCGTTTTGATAGCGACTTCTACCACATTGTGGTTCCTCATATCTTCCTTTTCTTGTTCATCCATGCCGATTCTGCTGCTGATGCTCGTGCTAACGTTGTCCTCCTCTGCAATCTCTCCTCTCATTGCTCGCTACTATGGACTTTGAATTTATTTTTCCCGTGTGTTTGTGTGTTTTTGTTTTCTTTGGATTTCATGTTCATAGACCTTTGATTGAACTTAAATAGGCCGAACCCACAACTGAACCACTGAACTTGTTCCTTTTTTTTCAGTTTAAGCCCCGAACTTCATTTCCTTTTTATTGAGCCACTAAACTTTTAAAACCCTTCCTATTAAATCAAAATAAGAAATTTGACCGTTAAATTAAACATATGTGCTAACGTTGTTATATTTGTTGGCGACATGGCATTTAGAGTCTTTTTATGACCAAACCATGGTCCTCTCTCATATTTTGTTTCTCTTCCATCTTTATCTCTCTCCATCGTTCTTCGCAACAACACATCATGACAATCACAACACTGCTATTAATTAGTAAGTAGGTAACCATCTTCAAAAACCTAGCATACTGCCATGACAGCCCAGAAAATCCACCAACACAACCCACCTCAAAACTCTCTTTCACCCACTGTTATAATCCAAAAATAACAACAAATCAAATAATATGGGCTAATAAAACCCACTCAATGTACTTAATATTAAAATTAATGAGACATAGAAATAAATTTCATTAAAAATATTCAATTACGAACTGTAACGGATTGTTATCAATGAGAATTACTGCAAGACGTTACAATGATTACACTCTATAAATAAACAAGAGGTAACTTGCCCGAGGAGACTTTATTCTCTACACATACTTATACTCTGCCAAAATATTTATTGACTTGAGCGTCGGAGGTTCTCGGGGACCATCCCGACCTCACCATTTCTTGTGTTTTCAGGTTACGAGGCAACGTTCATGATTCCCGAGTTCTTCGAGTTTCATCATTATTGTTGTTCATTTTACGAGGCAACAACAATTGGCTCCGTCTGTAGAAAACTGAACGAAAATCCTTGTTCGTCAACGGTCAAGAAGAAGTATGCAATATCTGGTATTTTTGTATTTAATTTTTTGTTATTTTCTAATTAATTTAGAAAATAATTTTAATAATTAGAAAATTAAAAATTAAGTTTAAATGTTAATTAGTTGATATATAAAGATTTGGAGTGATTAGAGTTGATTAATTAGGTGGAAATTGGTTAAAAATTGAAAATAAAATCGAAATAAAAGAATAGTTGAGTGACTGGTCGTTTGGGTTTGTTAAGCATGCTACATGTCGTCTATGTTTAGAAACATTATCGTCTGCTTCGATCGCTTGTCGTCCACGTATTAGGGTTGGGTGTTGCACGAAAACGACAAGCCGTAGTCGAGTGGCTTCTGTCTTCCCGCCTTCGCGCATGTCGTCTGCGTGTTGTTGTGCAACAACTAACCCAGAACATCATTTCACTGTTTGGCTTTCAAATCCACCGCCCCATTTCCACTGCCCAAGTTTGATTTTCTTCAGACTTTAAGCCACGATTCCATTCTCTTTCTTCATCATTTCTCTACTCCAGTATGCCCTCTTCCGTTCTCTCTCAATCTCCACCCATTTTTCTTCAAGAATAAGATAAGAATTGGTTGTAATTCTTCCTTCATTTTCTGTTTCAAACAGCATGATTTTTTTCTCAATATTCTGTTTTGCATCATAACTGTTCATGGAAGACTTGGTTTTGGTTTGTCATGATTCTAGGTGGTTTTAGAGTGTATTTTGATTGGATTTTGAAGGGCTTAAGAGGATAGAACAGAAATCTATATTTGTAATTTTAAGAAATTTTAGGCTAAATTTGTAATTTTAGAAAAGGTCAGGATTAATTTGTAATTTTAAAATACTTTGAGGACTTATTTATAAATTCTAAAAATTTTGGGGATTAACCCATAATTTTCCGAAGTCCTAGGGACTAAATGGTAATTTTACATTGGTCGGGAATAAACTATAATTTTACATAGATTTTGAATTTTGGATTAAGAATGATAGAATATCATTCGAAATATATTTTTGGAAATCTCGTGAGGGTCTGAGTTTGCATTGCATAGCAATTGGTACTGCTACAGTATCGCATCTCGATTTGTCTATGATATATCTAATGATATATATTCATTTGTTCAGCTTCCTATTCCTATCAGCGAGACCAGCCACCGACGAGTGGGGCTTGACTGACGTGTGCTCTTAGATTTCTAAGTGAGTGAATAGTAGTTTCAGACACATAGGTTATGTCTCAAAACTACTATTGTTTTTGTTATGCTGAACATGCTAATTTGAATATGGACTAATCTGATGATTGACTAACTAATAAATTGGTTATGAGTTTAATAATCAGTATTGTGTTTTGAACTGATATATATGTATTATATATCTTTTTATGAATTTTGATGTTAATCGCATGTTATGATTTTATACTATGTAATAGTATAACGTGATTTGGTTTTCTAATATGGGCACTCGTGCTACGGGTAGTAGTAGCATTTGGTATAACAATGCTTTGAGAAATCCCAACTACCAAGGATGTCGGTAGTCATGTGTTCTGATCCAACACATGATGTGTTAGTGATTAGTGGCGGAGTCCACAACACATATGTTCTAGTGCCAGATGCACACATTTGATATGGTCTCATATTTACAATATATGTTTTGACTCTGAAAATGTATTCGATATGTTTTTTTTTCATGCCTGCTGTTTGCGAACGTTTTGGAAAATAATTTTCGAACGCTACTATGTATTAGCGTATATATTTATATATTGCATGTGGTAGTTTTGAATTGTTTTCAAAACAGTCTTTGTGAGGCACGTATGAGGCGGTCTAGATTGTTATTCATCACTGGGCCTTGACCCCATTTATTTTCTTATCTATGTTGGTTCATGTATCTCAGGTTCACAGATTTTGGTTTTGGCAACAATTACGCCTTTGTGATTACCAGTGATGTGTCTATTGATTAGTGATGTCTTTTTTGTCCAGGCTCTCCTTTTGTATTGTTAGTGCTCCGCACTGGTTTGTTGTTGGGTTATGAGATTACCACTTTGGCTTTTGATATGTTTACACTGATATTATTTTAATATATCTATTTAGATATATGTATATTTGATTTCATATAAACTTCCTTTATATCTCATTTGATTTTGATAAATAAATGTTTTAATAAATGTTTCAATAATTAAATAATTCGGGTAGTATGTCCTGATCTTTGAGGCTTGTGCAAGATGGGTCGGGCTCATATAGACGGTTCGCCTAGTACGCCGGTCTCAGCCCGATTTTGTGTCGTGACAAAGTACATCAACATCACCTACTCATTTCATCATGGTGCAAACACCTTCAAGCCAAGTTGGACGTCCCGATGAGGATGCCAGGAGAGTTGGAGTTGGAGCAGGAGCCTCAGGAACCGTAGTCCCAACCGCTCCACTAGTTGATTATGAGGTGTTGAGAAAGAAGAACAAGGAGAACCAGAAAGCTTCGGGTGAGATGGCGACTTTGCTCCAGCAGTTCCTTCCTCAGACGCAACTTCAACCCACGTTGTGTACTTAAGCCCAAAGTGCTCAAAGTGGAGGAGTACCAGAGAGATGTGACGTTCCACAACAAATTCATTGCCAACCTACACAAGTTCCTGAGCAGTTGAACCCTCCACCTCGCCAAGAGCACTTTGATGTTCCTATTCTTAAGGCTCGAGGCGAGGCTACAAGGGAGAACTAACAGGAGATCGTAGAAAGTACTTGCAAAGGAAAACCTAGGGTTCCTCTGAAGAAACCTGAAGTGGAGCCCCAGTCCTCAATGAGTGCTTGGAGAAAGGTGGACATTAGGAAGATGATCGAGGAGGTTCCTGAGGCAAAAAAAAATTGGTTCCCGTAGAGGACGAGCAGCAGACAGCCAAAGTCCTATTCACCAAGGAGGTCATAAGGAAACCACTTTTTCAAAAGTTTAGGATACCCCAAGTGCCAACTTTCTCAGGAAAGGAAGACCTACACGAACACGTCCAGAATTACGAAGCCATCATGATGATTCATGGATGGGAGGATGGCATCATGTGCCGAGCGTTCCCAATAACGTTGAAGGACTATGCTCATTCATGATTCAATGGATTGAAGAAGGCTTCACTCTCTTGCTTCGATGAACTGAGGAAAGAGTTCATCAATGCCTTCATCATCAACAACAAGAGGAAAAAGGATGTCACATACTTGCCGAGCGTAAGATATAATGATAAAGAGACTCTTCAAAAGTACGTGAATAGATTCAAGAACGCCACTTTTGAAGTTCACGATCCACAACCAGGAGTGGCGGTAGCTGCAATGCTGCAGGGGACGCGATCAGTTCAGCTACAGGAGTCATTGTCCTTAGACCAACCGAGGACTTTGGCTGATCTCTTTGTTCGAGCCAGCAAATACATACTTTAGGCTGAGGTCATGAAGATCGTGGGAACCAAAGATGATAAGGAGAATAAGAGGAAGGAGAGATAGGCTCAGGAGGATTCAAGGAAGAAGAAGGAGAAGTTGGAAGGCTCATGAGATTCATCATTATGTCCCTACTCCACAAGGAGTAGGACAAGGAGTAGATGATGTGATACTAGAGCGACCACTGCTAAATGATATGAGGGTAGTGATTTCGCCAGCATATATGTTGATGAAGTTTCAAATCTACAAGGAATATGCCAAATTTAAAAAGATCAGCGAAAAGTTTACGCTTGTTATATTTCCTCAATCAAGGGGAAGGATACCTTCTAGTGCATCTCAGATATGGTAGTAGAAGCTGCAAAGGAAAGAGAGATGAAAGTGAAAAGAAAATCCGAGCAGGTGGTATGAAATAGATGTATGTTACACATGTTAAATAATAATAAAATAATTTAATTAAGCAAGTTGCTTAAGGAGTGGACGTAAGCCCTTAGACCGAACCACTATAAATCTTTGTGTAAATTTTTTCTTAAATTCTATCTTGAAATTTGCATCATGCCATTAGCATTTCTCATATGGTTACATTTCAATACCATGAACTTTTCATACGCATTCGACAAGTGCACACGACGCTCAACGAGAATCAAAAATTAAAAATCAGAGTGGGTGATAACACTTAGTACCTAGAACTTGATGAAGGCCTAGGAACCACTACTGTCAAATATTCGTATAGCTAAAGCAATGGCAAGTAGAAACCTTCCTTAAAACAAGGTCTCGTCTAGAAAGCAACGTAAAAAATCGTTAAGGCATGCGGAAGTGAAAACCAAAGTAGTATTGTCATGAACGCAAGCGACAGTGTACTCACTAAGAAGTGTGACAAGTGAAACTCCAAGTGGTATTGCCATGAACACATGCGATAATTGATCTATTCCATCCTCAACAAGTGAATCAACTATTATTTTATTAAGACTCCACAGAAATCACTTGCCCAAAAGTCATTTGGACATGTGATTGGGGAGCAACTATGTATATAAATTGTGCAGGAAAGAAAATCACATGAACAATTGCATGAATAAGAGCAACAAATAAAACAATTGATTCTAGTAAGAGCTAAAACCTCATCACGATCACCTAATGGAAAGTCCTCAAACATCAGCTTGACAAAGATGACGATCTTCACGAAGTGGAGTTGAAATGATAAACTTCCCGAGGAACTTCACTCAACGAGTTGGTGAACTTCCTGAGGAGATGAACTTCCAAAAGAGGTGAATTTCCTGAGGAAATGGTGAACTCCGCAATGTGAGATCAAGATGCTAAACCTCATGAGGAAGTGAACTTTCTATGAAGATGAACTTCCCGAGGAGATGAACTTCTTGAGGATATGACGAACTCCGCGAAATGGGGTCGAGATATTGAGCTTCATGGGGAGGTGAACTTCCTGAGGAGATGGCGAACTCCAAGAGATAGGGCCGAGATGTTGAACCTCACGAGGAAGTGAACTTCATGAGTGGACTACACAAGGCGAGTTGGTGATGAAGGACTCTGCGAATTGGTGAGCTCCGCGGGGCGAGTTGATGAGCCCAACGAGGCCACGAACCACAAGCCTCGATCTAGCAAGAGGCAACTCCTGAACACCCACGTGGTGGTGGAGGTGAAGTCATCAAAGAGGAAGCTCCTGAACACCCACGCAGTATTGGGGGTGAAGTCTTCTAAGAGGCAGTTCCTTAACACCCATTCTGTAGTAGGGATGAATTCCTCCAACAGCAATGGCAAGTGGTATGGTTCACAATAGCAACGACAAGTGGTCTGATCCGCAACAGCAATGGCAAGTGGTCTGGTTCGCAACAACAACGACAAGTGGTCTGGTCCAGAACAGCAACGACAAGTGGTCTGGTCTACAACATCAACGGCAAGTGGTCTGGTCGACAACAGCAATGACAAGTGGTCTGGTCCGCAACAGCAACGACAAGTGGTCTGGGTCATAACGGTAACAGTGAGTCCTCTGGAACATCTTAAACAATGTGTCGTCTCTCAAATATCTCGAACGGCTCGCCGACTCTCGAACATCTAGATCAGCGTGTGAATTCTCGATTATCTCGAACGACGCATCGTCTCTCGAACATCCCAAAGAGGAGTGGCAGGGATAATTAAGGAAGACAGAGGAACAACAAAAGAACATAAAAAGAGATGAGAAGACATCAGCGGCCTTGCTACAAAAACAAGAAGAAGAGAAAAAGATGGTTGGTGAAATGTCATGGATTACTATTGGTGGGTTTAAAATTAGGGTAAATCCGAATGGGATGGATAGTTTGGAAATAAATCAAAATCAATTAAGGTAATTGACTACAAATGCTAATTGGTCTCTGATGACAAAAGAATGAAAATAAAGAAGAGTTGAGAATTTGCATTGGTTTGGAAACATAGCACGGCGGCGGCCCAGGAATTAATTCAGAAAGCAACCAAGAGTTGATCAAATCTGAAAAATAAATCAGGAGGGAGCAAATCAAGTGATTTAATTTGGGAGCAAATCGAGCCAATTTCAAGATGAAATTAAATCAACAAAAGAAGAAAATTTGGAAGGGAAATAAATGGGGTTAATTTGAGAATAAGTCATGCGCATGAGAGTAAATTTTTCACTGAATAGTGTGAAGCCAAAATAGGAAGAAACAAGTTCTGAGAGACAATCTCGAGTTGTTCGAATGAGTCAACTCACTTGTTAGATGGCAAATATTACATTGAGGACCTATACATTTGACAAATTAGTAAAGTACTCCTGATTTAGAAAACAATTTCAGGAGACACCCGCATCTCTTACTTTGTAACCACTTGAGTACATATTTTACTCTTATTTTCGGAGAGTCCGAGGAAAAGAGTGGGGGGCAATTGATGAAACATAGAAATGAATCCCATTAAAAATATTCAATTCTGAGTTGTAATAGATTGCTATCAATGGGAATTATTGCAAGACATTGCAATGATTACACTCTATAAATAGACAAGAGATAACTTGCCAGAGGAGGCACTATTCAATACACATACTTACACTATACCCAAATTTTTACATACTTGAGCATCGGAGGTTCCCCGGGAAGCATCCCGACCTCACTATTTCTTGTGTTTTCAGGTCATGAGGCGATATTCATGATTCCCGAGTTTTTTGAGTTTCATCATTATTGTTGTTCATTTTTCGGGGCAACAACAATAACATAAATGTTACGATGATTAATGAAGAATGTTACAAACATTAAAGGGCCTTCATCAATTCACCAACTATAATAGTCACCAGTAGCTACCTGCCAAGGTACGTTCTATAAGCGGAATACACTTACACTCTGTCAAAATTTCTACTGACTTGAGCTTCGGAGATTCTCCCGAGAGCAACCCAACCTATCGTGCTTTGTGCTTTTAGGTTTCAATGTGACACTCACCTTTTCTAAGGACTTGAGTTCCTCGAGTTTCATCATTATTGTTGTTCATTTTCTGAGGTAACAAAAATCGGTGCCATTTGTGGGAAATCTTAAATGAAAACCCTTGTTCATCGACGTTTGTGAAGTTCATCGAAAACCACCTACTCATTCACCATAATGCAAACGCATTCAAACCAAGCCAGGCATACCGAGGAAGATATAAGGCGAGTTGGTGCTGGAGCGGAAGCCTTAGGAACTGCCATCCCCATTGCTTCGCTCGCTGACTACGAGGCACTGAGGAGACAAAACGAGGAGAACTAGAAAGCCTTGGGCGAAATGGCCTTGCTTCAACATTTCATTCCTCAGGTGCAGCTTCCACCCACGTTGCGTGCTTATGCCCAAAGTGCTCAGAGTGGAGGGGTGGTACCGAAAATACATGACGCTCCTCAACAAATTCATAGTCAGCCTACAAAAGTGCCTGAGTAACTGAATCATCCACATCGCCAAGAGCACCTCGACGTTCCTATCCCCGAAGCACGCATTGAGGCTAGAAGATATTACTACCCAGAGGTAGTGGAGAGCACCTATAAGAGGGAACCAATGGTTCTTCCGAAGAAGGCTGAAGTGGAGCCCAGTCTTTAATGAGTGTTTGAGAAGCGATAGACGTGAGGAAGATGATCAAGGAAGTCATCGAGCAGAAGAAGTTGGTCCCCGCGGAGGTAGAGTAAGAGAAAGCAAAAACTTTGTTCACTAAGGAGGTTATGGGAAAGCAACTTCCTCTAAAGTTCAAAATGCCCTCGTTTTCGACTTTCTCAGAAAATGAGAACTTGCACGAGCATGTTCAGAACTATGAAGCCATCATGATGCCTCATGGATGGGATAATGCTATCACGTGCCGCACAATCCCAATCACACTGAAAGACCATGAAGACCATGCTCGTTCATGATTGAATGGACTGAAGAAGGCATCTCTCCTCTGCTTTGACCAATCAACACCTTCATCATTAACAGCAAGCGTAAGAAGGACGTTTCGTACCTGTTGAGTGTGAAGTAGAGAGAGAAGGAAAAAGAGAATTTGAGAGACTCGATAGAGGCTTTTAGTCCCCACTTCGAGAATTATATGCCACTAGTTGTATCAAAGTCAACGATCTTGGCAGTAATAGAGGTGTCTGGACTCATTTCCTTTCCCCTAAGGAAGACAAGCCTATTAGAAGGAATGTGGATACCAACTGTCGGTACTATGATGCGCGTCGACATTCCATAGAAAAGTGTCAAGACTTGAAAAATCAGATCGAGGTGTTAGTACGAGATGGGAAGCTAAACTGGTTCATCTATACAAACGCATAGAGGGGGGATAGGCCAAACTATCCACGAGAGGAGAGAAGAAATGATAATCATCGTGGAGGAGATTGGCAGCACATAAGATATCAAGTTCGAAGAGGTCAAGAAGAACGGCCTGAAGAGAATAAAGGAAGGCAGAACAAGAAACCTCTCCAAGTTGATAATAAGCCTGCACACCATACCATCAACACAATCTCGAGAGGAGAGACGATGGACATGAACACATCCTCATTAAGAAAGGTGTATGCTCGACAAGCATACCAGGTTAATTTTGTTTCATACTCAGGAAGTAAGAGAGAGCCTATCACGTAATATTGGGGCAGTCATTGTCGAACAACATGAGGGCAATGATTTCACCGGCTTATATATTGATGAATTCCCCCACTCTATAAAGAGTAGGCCAAGTTTAAAGAGACCAACAGAAAGCTCAGGCTTTTTATATCTCTTCCATCAGAGGCAAGGATTCATGTTATCGCCTCTCAACTGGCCTCACGAACTCCTCAGTGTCTTATGGGCATATAGGAACGCTCAATGGATGACCATAAGAGAAACCCTATTTTCTCTCATCTACGGTAGTGAGGTCATCATCCTTGTGGATATCGGTGCATAAATAGTCAAGGTAGTTGGAAATTTAGAGGATGTCAACCCTTAGACGATAAAGGGCAACTTAGATCTGCTGGACAAAAAAAGGGAACAAGCTAGACTCTGGATGATGCAAGTAGGACAACAAGCCGCCACTAGCCACAATAAAAGGTCAATGAGAGAGGGTTTCAGGAGGGAGTCTGCGCACTCTAACATGCAGAGATTGCATAAGGATCCGTAAGAGTCCAAACAATGCAGCCAAATTGGGAAGGCCCTTACAAAGTAACTCGACAACTGTGACTAGGAACCTATAGACTCCACGATACCAATCAACTGCTTGGAACACATGCAACCTCAAGAAATTTTACGCGTAGAAGTATTACTTGAGGAAATCGTTAACATAGAAAATGCCAATCTCATTGTCTTTTTTATTTTCAAGATGATATCAATATTAAAAAATTAAAAGTTCTTATGAAAATTGGTGGCTAAAACAGACTAAAAGATGCCAAATATAGCGTGCTTTTTGGGATGGAAAGACAAAGCAAAATTAAAGTGGCAAAAAATCATGTAATCACCTAAAAGATGCCTAAACGACATAGTTTTGGGGATGGAAAGACAACGAAATTAGAAATGGTTAAGAACCGCATAATTGCTCAGAAAAGGCCTAGATGTCGTACTTTTTGGATGGAAGGATAAATCAAAATCAGAGTGACTAAAAATCGTGCAATCGCTTAAGGATGTCCAAATGACGAGCTTTCCGAGATGGAAAGACAGAAAAATTAGAACGGCCAATAACTGCGTAATTACTCAAAAGACGACTAGACTGTAATGCAAAACTAGAATGGTTGAAAACCGTATAATTTCTTAAAAGACACTCAAAACACAACATCATTGACACAACAATTACAAAGCAGGAGATGAACGGATGCGACGTTAAGTACTAGTACTTTGGGGATGGAGGTCTTTTAGCATCGCAACAGAAAAGTGTGAAAACTTCACAACCTTATAGGAATCCCTAACTCCTTTCTAATACATCTGTTGGCACTAAAATAAATCAACCTTTTGGGATTAAAATACAACTTTGAGCAGGATATGATGCTAAGTTCGAGTGGACATCAAAGCACCATTTCAATAATAGACAAACCTCAGAGATGTGGGTTAAGCTTGAGGAGGTTGTTATTAAGACTTTATCATGGTCCATACCACTTGTATGATAAGTGTTCATATGCATGGTGATGTGCAGTCATATCAAATTATTGCTCAAGAGGTCCTGTCGAGCCGAGGTGGTCATGAGCATTATATGTCATTAAGTAAACAAGTCAACATGATTGGTACATGGCATGCATGAAAGTGGAGCCAATTTGTATGGTGTACATGGAAACATAACAAGTAGTGGGTGGTTGATTCAATATAAAGTACAAGGAGTGGAGAACATGGTGCAGTTGCAAGATATGGTGGCGTAGAAAGTGGAGAGAATGGAGCCACTTGTTGCAAGCTAAAGACTATAAAAAGAGGAATGGACAATAAGACAAGGACACATGTCAACACAACTTCAATTGTCTTTGTCTTTGTCTTTACATTATTCTTTCTTTTATTCAGCCTTAGTTTAGTCATTTACTTTCAAGCAACTAGGAGTAGCAGTAACTTAATATTATTTCATTGTACTTGTTCTTGGTATTAATGAAATAAACCTTTATTCTTCATTCACTCGTCTCTAATGGAAAGTCCTAGGTTTCTAGGCAACACGAACCCTCCAAAACAAATGACCGCTCTCGAGCTCAATCCCCACGTATCAGTAAGCCTCAGGGCCGAAAAAGAGGAGAAACAAACTTTTCTCCGACGGGGAAAAACGGGGGCATATATTGGCACCAAAATAAATCAAGCTCTCGGGATTGAAATACAATTTGAGCAGGATATGATGCTAAGTTCAAATGGACATCAAAGTACTCGATTTCAATAATAACCAAACCTCGGAGATATGGGTTAAGCCCGAGGAGGTTGTTATTAAGAATTTTCATGTATGCTAAATTTACACATTAATTCAAGTAAGAATTTATCCGTTTTCATCCTTTAAATCATGTCTTTGTAGTGAAATTCTTATAAAGTTTGTAATGATTGTAGGATGTTGAATTTGGGGAAAAATGAGTTGGGAATGATGGAAAATGATGCAAGATGGAAAGCCCCCAAAAGAACTTAAGAAAACATGAAGAAAATGAAGGTTCCAAGGTGGAAAAAGGTGTCAAGGCCGTGAGGAAAAGTGTCACAGCCGTGATAAGCAAAACTGAAAAGTGCCATTTTGGGCAGAAATTTGTCATGATCGTGACACTTTTCCTCATGATCGTGACCATGTCATAGTCAGTGTCACAGCCGTCACACTCTGGAAGTGGCCAAAAAAGAGTTGCGCATGAAAAAAGCTGTCAAGTGGGGACCAAGGCACATCCAATAGGCATTTTTGGGAGACTTTTGCTAGGGTTTGTGGAGGACTTTAAGGGATATAAATATGACTCTTTCACATCATTTTGAGCATCCTTGGAAGAAGAAACACTACACCACAAAGCTTAGAGAGAGAAAGAGGATTCAAGAAGAGAGAGAAAATGGTTCCTTGAAAAGACCCATGGCCTTGGAAAGGAAACCCCTTCATCTTTTGCCTTCTATTTCTTGTTTTTATTTTGGTGATGTTGTTTTCCTTTCAATGTTAGTTTTTATTTTTATTTTCTTTGAACAATGGTAGTTTATGTTTTGTATTTGGATTTTGAATTGTAATCTTTGATGGATATTTTCTATATTTATGAATGGGTATTGATTTTTGGTGCTTTATTATCTATATCTAAAGATTGTTTTGAATGTGCCTTATTTTCATATTTGAAGATTGATTAATGGGTATTGTGATTTATGTTCTTTTTATGATGCTTGCCCTTGGATTTGATTTAATAGCTTGTTTCAATTAACTATTGTTGAGCTTAATCACCTTGATGGTAGTTTAGATAATCATAGTTGATGGATTGAGAGATGAAAGATAGGAGAGGTCGACTTGCATTAAACTTGTATGGTTTAAGGTAGAGATATACCTATGCCTACAAGGTGTTCGATGAAATTCCTCAAAAGGACTTAATGGGCCTAGTTGGACTAGGCGAGACCGAAAGGACCCTCCTAGGCAATTGTAGGTACGACTTGAGTGACCTCGAGAGATGCCTTGGGTTAGTCTTGCAGAGAGAACACTAAATCCCAAAAACCCATTTTATTTATTTGGTAAAAAGGAATTCTTTGCTTGCATCTCATTCATCCAACTGCTTTTATTTATTTTGTTATTGCATTTTATGTTTTTAAAATCAAACACAACTCAACTCAAAATCTCGATTTTTATTGCTTTCTTTTATTTTCGATCACTAACTAGTACTCATTCCCTTGGATTCGATAACCCTAGGGATACTCTCAAGGTAAAACTACATCGATTCTAGTACGCTTGCTAGACACCAATCAACTTTATCATGGTCCATACCACTTGCATGACACGTGTTCATGTGTATGGTGATGTGCAATTATATCAAATTATTGCTCGAGAGGTCATGTCGAGCCGAGGTGGTCATGAGCATTATATGTCATTAATGAAACAAGTCAACATGATTGGTACATGACATGCATGAAAGTGGAGCCAATTTGTATGGTGTACGTGGCCACATAACAAGTAGTGGGTGGTTGATTCAATATAAAGTACAAGGAGTGGAGAACATGGTGCAGTTGCAAGACATTATGGCATAGAAAGTGGAGAGAATGGAGTCACTTGTTGCAAGCTAAATGCTATAAAATGAGGAATGGACAAGAAGATAGGGACACACGTCAACACAACTTCAATTGTCTTTGTCTTTACATTTATCTTTTTTTTATTCAACCTTAGTTTAGTAATTTACTTTCAAGCAACTAGGAGTAGAAGTAATTTAACATTATTTCATTGTACTTGTTCTTGGTATTAATGAAATACACATTTGTTCTTCATTCACTCGTCTCTAATAGAAAATCCTAGGTTTCTATGCAACACGAACCATCCAAAACAAATGACCGCTCTCGAGCTCGACCCCCACGTGTCGGTGAGCCTCAAGGCCAAAAAAGCAGAGAAACAATATCATAAAAAACCGTCTATTCTGCATATACACTAAGAAGAAGGAAATGTTAAAGAAGGAATGCAAACACCAAGTAAACCAAGCCCTCCGAGCAAACCAAGGCAAACCGAATGTTACCTTACGAACGATGGCCCAAAATAAAACTTAATCCAAAAAAGGCTCCAAATAGCACAACACCCACAAAATGTAGAAGTTAAATAGTCAAAAACCATCCACATACTCTTCACACACCTTTAGTCGAACAAACCATTGATACAAAGACAAAACCCAATAGCCATGGGTGCGTATGAAAGTCGGAAAGCGAGATACTTGATGCTGTAATATTGTGCGAGAGTAATTCCAAAGAAACAAATTGAAGAGATTTGGAGGAGACAAATTTTGGAAGAAGAGGGAAAAAAAACACGAGACTTTTGTTTTCTAAACTTCCAAGAAAAGGAAGAATGTTTTTATGCATGTTGAGAGAAGTGTGGTTTATTTAAAAAGGACCCAAAACAAAGTAGTTTTGGGCACTTCTCTTTTTTTTAATAAATTTTTATAATTTACCATGTCAGCATTACAACTCGTCTTGCCATGTCAGCATCAATTCCATGTTGTCACGCCACGTTGGCTGCCAAGTCACCAGCATTGACGGAAAAGCGGATGGTGTTAACTCTCGTAACATATTTATGATTATCTTTTCAAATAAATAAGCCTTTTATCGAAATCCAAAAGTTAATACAAATATATTTTTTTCTCTGGGTGAACCTTTGAGACAGTTGATGATAAAGAAGTGAAGTAATTCTAAAGTAAGATATAAATTTTGCCCGGTAATCTATTTTACACACGATCTTTTGTTCATTCCACGTAATTTTTTGAGATCTATGAGCTAGAAAATGATTTTTTTAGATATCCTACTTTAACAGATGTGTTATGGTGCTAGTTGTCAAAATAAATATCTTGCAGCCTTGCACCAAGGATATCGAGGTGATCCAGGCCTTGGCGTGAGGCTGGCGCAGTGAGTCCTGCACTAAGAAGTGTGTAATAATTCACTTGCTGAATCAATTAGCCCTGAAAATGGATAGAGCCAAAACCCAACTTTCACCAGTGTAGGCGTAGCTCCCCTCTGAGCTCCCACTTTCACCCAAACCCTTGGCATAAGCCCAAGCCAAGTGGCCATCAATGCAGGTTTTTGTGGTAGTGGCAAACATTCAAATGAGAACTTTGAAGGCTGAAGAAGGGGAAAGTTCCATGGGAACGACAGTTGAATATGGGTGTCATTTGGCAACGAAAACTATATTAGGATGGATTGTTGAGTGGATACTAAATTAGTGATTTATATACTTCGAGAGATGTATGTCTAATTTCTGACCCAATCTACGGAGTTCAATTTGGAGTTAAAATGGATTAAATATTGTAAGAAAACTATATGGTGCCCAATCTGCTCTGATGCTGGTAAAACAGTTTCCTACCTGAAAAAGACTGGAATAATATTTTTTTTTTCCTTTCCGACCTTTCAAACTGTTAGCAAACACTACCTAAAAAAGAATAAGCCCCCTAATTGGTTGAATTAATTATGACTCACATTACTTAAGAAATATAAATTGTACAATTTTTTTTTATATACCGGCTCTCATTATAAATTGAACTCTAAAAAATTAGAGATATGATTTTGGTACGACTAGACCACAATCTTTTATTTTTGTCCAACGGGCAAAATCATTCTATCAATTGCTCTATTGAGCATATTAGACCACAATTTATTAATTGGTTGTATTTCAATTTGTAATTGTAATGCACAAGTACATAAAAATAAAGGGCCTTCTTGTACTGAGGAGCTTAGGATGAGGCTTTTGCTGCCAGCCATTCATCAAAGATAAAACCATCAGACGCATATATTGACAAAAGGCTTTTCATCCGCCTATACCTTTGGAACTAAAACCCTTTTTGAAAAAAGAAAAAGAGAAGCAATAGCAATGGCAATGAGAATGTGGGCTTCTTCAACAGCAAATGCACTTAGAATCTCTGTTGCCAACAAACCTCTCTCCTCTTCATTCTTTCTCTCAAGATGCTTCGCCACTGGTTTGTTCTTTCTCTTCTCCATCAAACTTCATTTTTTGAGCTTTGTTTCTTATTTCAAGAGTTGCATTTTTTCATATTTTTTCGATAAGTCATTATAATTGCTCCATCGGGAATTGAACCTCAATCTCTCAGCGTTGGGTTCAACTCAGTACTAACGAGTTATAAACTCATTGGTTGCATTTTCATATATGTCTTACTATGATTTTTTTTTGCCCTTCTATTTTATACTGCATTGTTGGATCGATGCGTAGTTTTGGATGGGCTAAAGTATCAATCTTCACATGAATGGGTGAAGCATGAAGGCTCAGTGGCTACTATTGGCATTACTGACCACGCTCAGGTTTGTCTTATTTCTCTTTGTACGGATGTTAGATTTTTTGTTCTCCAGTTAATACATCTATGCCAAAGATTTCTGTGAGGAGTGAATATTGAAAAGGAAAAAAAAATGAGAATAGGATACTTCAATTAATATATCTGTTAATCTTTTTTATTGTTATCAATGTTCTTCTTCACCGTTCATATGAAGCCATTGAGACGGATAAGCTGCGGCAGTACTGACAACATTCGATTGGCATTGCATTGTGAATAGAGCGTTCCACGATTATGACACGACACAATTTACTATATACACCAATATATCTAATGGTTTTACCATATATAGAAAAGGAGAAATTTGACGAAAAATATGTTTTCCCAGGACCATCTTGGAGAAGTAGTGTTTATAGAGCTTCCAGAAACGGGTGTTGCAGTCAAACAAGGAGCCAGCTTTGGAGCAGTTGAGAGTGTGAAGGCAACCAGTGATGTCAATTCTCCAATCTCTGGCGAGGTTGTAGAGATCAACCCAGAGCTCAGTGGCAAACCTGGTTTGGTACTTTCACTACCATCCTAATTTTACTATTAAGGACTCTTTTAAGAGAGGAGTATATTTTTATAAATAGCATAAAATATATAACAATTTTTATTGTGGAATAAGTGAAAAAAATTGGTATAAGTTATATGTTACAGGCTGGTTATTATATTCATGTGCCAAACAAGTCTTAAATGTTATGTTAAATGAGACAAATCATGTTGGACACAAGTATATATGTATTTATTTCCATAATTTTTTATTACTATTAGGAATATTTAATTTGTAATTTGAGTAGAAATTATATTTGTTTCTCATTTTGATTCTTTTGTTAACAATGAAGATAAATACGAGTCCATATGAAGGTGGATGGATGATCAAGGTGAAGCCAAGTAATCCATCAGAACTAGAATCCTTAATGGGTTCAAAGGAGTATACAAAGCACTGTGAGGAAGAAGACTCTCATTAGAATTTGTAACTCGTAATGTGCCTATTATTTGTATTGACCTTAAGTTTGCTTAGAGCTACATGAGCTTTCTGATATCTCAATCCTACGTTCTTGCCAATTGGGACATTACTACCCAAATTTCTTCACCCTTCTCTTATTACCTCTTTTCCTATCTTTTCTTGGCCTTTGTTTCCTTGTATTTCTCTCATCGTGTAATTATTTTCATCGTATACTCGGCTCCTATAAGGCTCAATATAGGGGGAAAATATCAATATTTAACAACATGATGGATTCGGATTTAGGGATACTTACCCAAAGACCCTTGAGATTTAAAATGATCATCATTTGAATATCTTATAGTTAGAAACCCTTATGAATTTTCTCGTCATCATAAGTGATCAAATATGGGTAAAAAGACTCATTTAATGTATGTAGTATCGAGTTATAATGGAAACGTTACAATCGTCATTAATGAGAAACGTCATGAAACATTTATGTTCACTCATTAACTCGCCACTCTATAAATAGGAAAGAGGGACAACATCTTGAGGTACGTTTTATCTATACACACTGATACTCTATTAAACCGATTACTGACTTGAGCATCAGAGATTCTCCTGGGAAGCAACCTGATCTCATTGTGATTTGTGTTTTTAGGTTTCGAAGAGTCGTTCACAGTTCCCGATTGTTCGTATTTTCGTTGTTATTGTTGTTTAAATTTTGAGGCAACAATAATTGACATCGTCTGTCAAAAATTAAGCGAAAAGTCTTGCTCATTGACGTTTGAGAAGTTCATCAACAACATCTACAACATTCACCATGGTGCACGCACCTTCCCACCAAGTCGAACATCATGAGGATGATACAAGAGGAGTTACTGCTATAGCTGGAGAGGGAGCTTAAGGAAGTAGAATAAGGAGAACCAGAGAGCTCTAGGCCAGATGGCAGCCTTGTTCCTGCAGTTTCTTGGTCAGGCGGTCTTTCTACCAACCTTGCATGCTTATGCTCGAAGTGGCAGCAGCAGAAAGACGTGACGTCCTGCAAGAAAGACATCACCAACTTCCTCAAGTTCCAGAACACTAAACTTCTACACCCCGACAAGAACACCTAGATGCCCCGTGCCCAAGGCTCGAGCTGAGGTCCGGAGGGAAAACTATTCGGAAGTGGTGGAGAGTACCTACAATGGATGTCCTAAGGTTCCACCAAGGAGGATTGAAGCATAGCCCCAGACCTTAATGGATGTCAGAGAGGTGGAATACATGAGGAAGATCATCGAGGAGGTCATCGAGCAAAAGAAGCTTGCGCCCATAGAAGAACAGTAGCAACGAGCAAGAGCTTTGTTTACTAAGGAGGTCATGTGAAAGCCACTCCCTTCAATGTTCAAGACGTTGCAACTGCCAACTTTCTTAGAAAGAAGGACTCGCATGAGTACATCTAGAATTATGAAGCTATCATGCTTCTACATGGATAACAAGACACCATAATATGTTGCGCATTCCCGATAACGTTGAAGGACCATGCTCGTTCTTAGTTCAATGGGTTAAATGAGGCATCACTTTCTTGCTTTGAGTAGCTCAGGAAGGAGTTCATTAGCATCTCCATCATCAACAACAAGAGGAAAAAGGATGTCATGTACTTGCTGAGCATTCGGTAGAGTGAGAAGGAGACTATTTCTAACTCTTGAGATTCATGATTTCTAACCTAGCATGGTGGTAGAAGCAATGTTGCAGGGGATGCAATTAGTGCAGCTATAACAGTCGTTGTCTATAGACCAACCAAGGACGTTGGACAACCTCTTTTTTTGTGTTAACAAGTACATCCTGCAAGCTGAGGTCATGAAGATAGTATGGACTAAATACAATAAGGAGAAGAAGCGGTAAGAATGAGAAGCTCATGAGGAGTCAAATGGGAAGAAGGAGAAGTCGCAGGACTCAAGGGGGCACTTTAGTCCTCGCTTTCAAAAGTATACCCTTTGAATGAGTCGAGGTCAATAATCTTGGCAGCAATAGAAGGTTTAGGGCTCATCACTTTTCCTCCAAAGACCGATAAGACTTTAGGAAGGAATGTAGAGGCTTACTGCAAGTACCACAATGTGAGTGGACATTCCACAGATAAGTGTCGAGTGCTGAATAATCAAATTGAGACTCTGGTTCGAGAAGGACACTTAAACTGATTTGTCCATGTCGAAGCGACGAGAGGGAGCCTAGGGATCAAACAAAGCAACGAAGAAGGAATGATGCTTAAGAAGGTGATCAACATAGGAGCAATTAATCGTGTTGTCATTGGAAACACTAAGCCTTAGCTGTTAGTTTTATTTTCTAATTTTTTTTTTTTGGATAAGGATACTGATTAATTTATATTTGCTGTTAGTTTTCTTTTGATTTTTACTTTGTTTTCCTAGCTTATTGTACATGGTATATATAAATAAAGAAATTAAAAGAAATTGACTAAAAAAATAAAAATTTAATTTTTTTTCATTGGAGAAAAAGTATGTATAAAATGAACAAAAAATAAAATGGAAACCAAAAACATATTTTAGTGAAGAAACCAAACAGAAATCAATTGGAAACCAAACGAAAAAGGAGTCCAAAAAAAAACCCATGTGTTTTTTTGTTTCTATTGTGTTTTTTTATATAAAAAAAAGGAATTTACGCGGACGACGTGAAAATTTTCGGAAATTATACCTCACAATTGCATTTCTGAATTTGAACATTTCTTTTACATAATTTAGAAGTAATTCTTAAATTTTTAAAATTTGCATACAGTCCTCCAAGTCAAATGATGTGCTTACATGTGTCTGACAATTTTATCGACACACATGGGATCCACATCTATGCCATTTATATTCTGCTTATATTATATTTTTTATTATAGCTTTCATAAAATACTTATTATGTGTTATTTCTTAATTGATTTTGATTTTGATTTTAATTTTAATATTACTTTAAAAAAATGCACGATATATGTAAAAAATAAAAATAAATTCTTTGCCTGTTTATTTTTTGTTTTAATTTTGTTTTCAACTAAAAAAATATGTTATATGTAAAAAAAAATCAAATCAAACAAGTGAGAGTTCCTTTAAAAAAGAAAACAAAACTCAAAGAAAAATATAAACAAAATCAAAATAATATTATTGTTTTTTTTTGGTTTAGTTTATATTTTAATTTTATTTTCAACTAAAAAATTACTCCATATGAAAAAAAAAATCAAAATTAGACAAGTCAAATTTATTTCTTTTAAAATAAAAAACTCACAATAAAATAAAAAAATAATACAAACAAAATATAAATGAAATATAAACAAATTTAAAAAATAAATAAAACAAAAATAAATAACAAAATAGGGCAAAATTCAAATAACATATAAAAATTATATTTTTATAATTTTTAAACAAAAAAGTGACATGCATGTAACTTTTAAAAAACAGCCTGTAATTCAATTTTTGGCCCTTAGAACTATAATTTCATTTTTTTTTCTGTATTTATGTAATTAGCCCTTATAAAAAGCTCATGTTTAGTTTTTGCTTTATGGACTGAGCCTTGTCTTTTAAGCCTCAATATTAAAGTATTATTGCTCTCTAAGTCAATTCGTCTTGACTTGTAATTAAACAAGACATTTTAATAGTTAATACTAATATAATTATTGAGACAAAAATAATCTCGCATCTTTCGTAGACAATGGCAAAGTCACATGGGGACAAGCAGAGACTCGGGCACCTACCACCGCTAGTCGCCGGATGATGCGGTGCAACGTTTATCTTCCATGATATATATTCTTTTAATTATATTAGGATTTTGTTTTAGTTAGATTTTTTGTTTAGGAATATTAAATTATTTTGTTTCTTTAGCTTATTTTTTTAGGACTTTTATTAGGGTATTGTCTACACCCTATAAATATGTAATATTCTTATTTCTATACGGGCGGTGTTTGATAATATTATTTTGGAGTGAATGCCCTCTTTTTCTCCAAATTTTGGTATTTCTTTAGGAATCAACGATTTTTGATGCATATTTTTTAAGTACTCGCGAATCAATAGACTCAGTATTTATCCCCTTTAATTTTATTGCTTATTCTGCATCATTGGAGGAGGGGCTCCACCCCGTTAGTTGAGTTGCAGCTTGCAGGAAACCACAAGCTATTGGGTTTGAAAGACAACGGCGACAGTCCTTGCTCTTCTTGTTTATATGGATCAAGATCTTTCTTAGCCAGAAATTTGGCTAAACAGATTCGACCCTTTTTAGCCAAATTCCTAATTCCGCCACTAACTATAGATGGATCACCACTTATAAGCTAAAAATATTATTGCTCAAGTATAAAATACTCCTCTTATTGCTTACGCCTTTGGGCTCCATGAACTTCCATTTGTACATGGTATTAGGTTATTAACAAATGATCTGTTTCTATTTTGTATGGAAAATATTGTTTCGGCATATAACATTTAGTATGTAGTATGATTTTACTTGTTAATAAAAAAAAGCATGATTTTACTTAAAATATGTCATTCTTACTACTTTTTACAAGGTTTAATAACATTAAATAACACGGAATTTATTCGTTTTTGTACTTATAACAAGACCTTTCAAAACTAACACACAATAGCACATTTGTGATTTTTTATATTTGTGACATGAATTAGTATTTCCGTTTAAAAAAATGACAATTGATGATGTGGCTGTTAATTTCAAGTGATAGTCATCACGCAGTCAATGTTACATAATCAATTGTCTTTTTTTAACCGAAATACTAAATTGTGTCACGAATGTAAAAAATCACAAAGATAATACTATTGAGTGTTATTTTTGAAAGGTCGAGCTATAAGTACAAAAACAAACAAATATCGTACTATTTAATGTTATTAAGCCTTTTTACTATGTAAAAACTTGCTTTTTGCTATGTGTTATTTGCTATCTGTTAAATCATACACTATCCAACATAAGCCCTTAAAAAAAATTATAAGTACGGTTTTTGAACATTTATAAATCTATTTTTTGAATTTGTTTTTTAAAAAATTTATAAGTATGTTTTTTTTTGAAGGAGGAATGCATAACTTACCCTTAAAGTTGCATGTTTTTTGTCACCCAAAATTTTTAAGCGTTCAACTTATCCTCTGAATTTGCTAAAACTAACTCAACTAAGGATTTTTTTTTCAATATGATTGAATATCATAATCATCTTATTCATCCTTTAGTTATCACTCTCAAACATGAAAGGTCAACAAAGAATAGAAAATGTCTCGTAATAAATTGAAAAAAGTTGATAAATTGTCCAATTTAAACAAATTTAGGAGGTAATTAAGACAATTTAAGCAAATTTTGGGAGTAGTTAAAACAGTTTAAGCAAATTCAGATGGTAAATTAAACGCTCGAAAGTTTACGGTGATAAAAAAACCGTGCAAGTTTGGAAGATAAATTATTTTATTAAGCCTTTTTTGAAAGTTTTAGCGATGACATTGGTGACGGATATTGTAAATAACTCTGTTGACTGTTATATATTCTACGATTTTGATATCCCTTCAAATTCACACACCATTCTCACAGCCTTTAATAGCATTTTTTGTGCACCAACTTCACCAACTAAAATTAACAAACAGAAAAAATAAAAAATAAAAAAATTTGATCGGAAATCCTGCGGGTGTCCCCATCTGAGAGCAAGCTCTCCATATAACAAGACATTCTCAATATCACACACACCCCTTTCAAAAGAACTAACAATATCAACAACAAATCAACCGAGTCCAGTTCAAATTTCTTTAACATCAAACATCTGTTACAGCAGCAAACACCAGAATGTGGAAATGTAATTGACTTGTGTTTTCCAGTTTATATGAACATCAACAAAAGCATCGTGTCAGTGTAACAATTAGAACCATTTATTTACATGATATCTGGTTCTCCAAGCTACTCCAAACTACCAAAGCAAAACGTATAGTACACAGTTTGAGGAGCTTTCAGTGACAAGTTTAACTCTTGCTCCCAACATGGTTTCCTAGTCCTTCGGGTGAGACTATAGGCGGTGTCTCAGAAGATATGGAAATCAGTTCAGATATAATTTTTTCAACTCCATCAACATTATTTGCAGTAATCCTATCTTCACTCTTGAAAGTTTCAGGTCCAGCCTTTGAATTTAGAACCTTGTCGGGTAAAGTGTTGGATATTGCAATAAGTTCTTCCCGAGTGATATCCCGAAAAACCGCCTCGTTTTGATCTTTTTTATCCATATATATATTGATTCTGTCACGCACTGCAATTTGAAGCAAAATTACAATCTGAAAATTCATTTCAGCATGAAGTTCAAAACACAAATAATAGACAGAAAACAATTTCAACGCAGCTTAGTATGAAATCAAAAGAAAAAGTGAACATTGTGTTTCAAAAGATCCTCATTTGTCAAGTCTCTGAGTTCAATAGAGAATTCAGACAGATCCAACTAAGCATAGGCATAGTTCCAATGAGTACAGCAGAGAATTGAGACACATAAATAACTCAGAAACGAAATTTCTTTATTCTTTTTCTTTACTGCATCCAATACATCGAAACTTAAAATTTTAATCAAAAGATGCTACTAAGATATCCAGATGCTACTAAGATATCCAATACTCTTCGTTTTTCTTTTCACGACAATTGCAGAAAACCAGAATGATTAAAAACTTGCTCAGTCATTATACACGCCAACCACAAATTACTAGTAGTTTCTATGCAGACGAGAAACCAGGCAGCAACAATAACGTCACAACTGCCAACATTTGCAATGGTTCTAACCAATTACACAATTGCAACAAGTTTAATAGAATTAAGGACAAATTTAGAAACCATTAATCCAGACTATACTGCACTGACGTTTTCTAGCATTTTTATTATGTAGCCAAATATCTTATGCACTTTGTTGATGATCAAATCAAAATTCCAATAACACATACAAAGATCTAGATTTCTATATCGATTTCAAAATGATGAATGTAAACCTCTGGATCCAGACAACATAAACCCATTGCGATTAAAATTTCCTAAGCTTCATCACAATTTCAGTTTTGGTTTCATATTTCTATACATAACCTCAATCCATTTTCCCTAGTATTTCACGCTCAAAATCTACTACTATTTCTAATCTCTATATTCAACTTCAAATCCCAAACAAAACCCAGATATACTACCTCAATTCTGTAACTTGATAACTAAAAGGAACTCAAATCTAAACAACCCATTATGATTTCCGTTCCTGGACAGAAACCCAAGCCAAACATAAACCAAAAAGGCAAAACGTTTATTGTTGAAGCAAAAGTTACAGGTGGACCCTCTATTCTCAATCCAAAAAACACGAATCCATAATCATTTCTGAGGAAACAGACCCAGATCTTTTTTTTCATTTTTTGAAAAACAAAAAACCGTTAAGATCCGACAAGATCGATAAAGACGGTAACAAAAGGAATTTAAATCAAAACAAGAAAGATAAGAAAAAGGACAAGAAGATGGAAGAATCACAATACCTTTGGAATCTATAGGGTCACAGTTTCAGGAACATGGTGGGTGTCCGTTTGTAGGGGAAGATATGGTTCCGCCCTATATCTGTGTTCCAGATGTAACAAACTGTGCCGTACCTACTACGTCGTTTCGCCTGAAATTACGAAATTGCCCCCTTTTTCGTTTATTTTAATTGGGTCTTGGAATCCACAACCAATCACGCTCTTCCACATGTTCCCACTATTTCCGACATGTTTCTTTGCGGGATATGTTTAGCCCTTTGGGAGTTCCAGGTTTGGATCACTTGTGGGTTAATATTTGTCGCGGTTAATATTTAGGAGGGATTTCGGCCAAAAAAAAATTAGGAGGGATAATTTGACAGATGATCACTCTATATATCACAAAGGTGTACCATGGTTAATTTTCTCACTTTCATCACGAGAAGGTCACGGAATATTGTATTACGTTCCCAAATCGTCACCATGGCCAGTTTTTGAAGATTTTTGGATTAAAAAGATGACAAAGCATGCCACGTTATCTAAATGCCGGCACGTGGATTCTGACCCATTTTGTTAGAAGCAAAAGCTGACCCAACCCGCGGCCTAATTTTCTCTACTTATCTAGCGAAACGCTGACTAAGAAGGACACATCAATAATTTCTTTAAAAATGTTTAATTTTAATAAATTGAATGGTAAATGTCATATTGCAAGTCAATAAATTACTTAAAAAAATTAAAATAATATACGTCTTTTAAAAATTATAATATTCTAAGTATTTTATATGTTATATTAATATATTGTGCGCCAAACATCCCTAACTAACAACAACGTGTTCTCAAGTGTAAGTGAGCTCTCCACTGAGTAAAGTTGTGATAGATCAAGCTCTTGCAACTTCACTTTCAAGATGAAT
>CAODLS011070206.1:0-21392 GCA_948243855.1 Flueggea neowawraea | reverse complement strand
AACTCGCAAGTCAATCCATAAACTCACAATCCAATTCAAATTGTCTCTTTATTCACATTCTTTTACCATTAAGGTCATATGAAAATCGACTCCTCAAGTCTTATTCTTATCTCTTCTAATATCATAATTGATTAACCTCAGACAAAATTGTCAATCACCGAAATTGATCAATCCAACGATCGTTTCCCGAACTATCATCACATCGCTACTGATACTCACATCAGAAATCAAAAGATACCACATTTGTCACCAGAATAATAATTATATACCACTCTTATTTGTCACCAGAACAGTTATTACATACTACCTTTATACTTAGAATATTTTCAAAGTTAACCTCCATACCCGTATCATAATATTGATATTCGTTTACCGCATTCTGAACATTCTCAAAAATCAATAGGGTCTAAAATATTAATCTCAATATTATCCTTTCATTGAACTGATCGACTTTCAAACATGAATTTATTAAATCTCCTCACGTATCAACAAATGAATTCCTAGAAGAATCCATTACCCATACCATTGGCACTCAAAAATCTGTAATTTTCCAAACACTATCTCACTCTAATAAACACCGAACCATATTCATGAAATGAGATTTAAATCCCCACCTCACAGATTTAACTCCAATGTATCACGAAAATCCTTCTCATAGCATTATCAAACATTATCACATAATTCACTATTTTCGCTAACATATTATACTCAATAATATCATTAGCTCCTAAGTACTTAAAGATCAGGCTATATCATTTTACTTCTTAATATCAACCCTCAAATTAGTCTCATTATTTATCTTCACCTAATCAACAGATCCAATATTCCATTGAGTTTCCCAAACTCTCCAAAATACCATAAGTCAATTGCAACAACCATTCGATTCCATTCTAACAATAATTCCTTATTCATACAACATAACATATCTCAAAATTTCACTGAAATAGCCTTGATCACACCACGCAACCTCAACTGAAATATCAATCCTCGGATCAATTTAGAGAATCACCACGTCTCATACTATAGAACTAAGTAATGAACTACCCAGAAGGATGAAGGATCCAGAGATCAAAATTTTCCAGCAAAAGACTTCTACAAAAGCACAACTGACACATAGAGTCCCATGAACACTAATGTAACAGACAAGAATGATACACCATATACGAATGAAATATGCAAAGGTTAAGGAATAGGGCGTACCGATCTCGGAGGAACCTCTCTCAGAACCAGCGCTCGCGCCTTTAGCAAGTGATGATCCTGCCTGAGCTCCCAACCCAAGTTTGCGAGGACACTTAGATATCTTGTGCCCTAACTGTCTGTAACAAAAGCACTTGCCCGTGGCATTGTTGCATAGTCTTGGGTATCCGCCCTGACTGTTACCTCCAACCACAAATTGTCCTACTTGGGACTTGGTAGCTAGTATGTGAGGGCATTCGGCTATCATATGTCCTGATTGGCTATAGGAATAGCAGTTAATTTCTTCTCACCACACTGCCCAAGGTGTTTCCTCTGACACCTATTGCACCAAGGAATTCTTTTTCTGCTTTTGCCTCCAACAACAAACTCACGACCCAGCTCGACTGGACTGCTCTGGCCTTGACCCTGATGGCAACTGACCGCCTTATTGGTCTTACTCTTCTTATGGGACCGCTCGGAGGATCTAGCGCCCACATTTTCGAGAGCCATAGCAATACGGTCAAGCCTCCGAAATATGCACTCAAAAATACCCGGCTGAGGGCACGCTGAGACTGCAGCAGATGAGGTAATGCCTCTACCTCAAGACGAGTACGTAAATTGCCCTGATTTGCTACAAAATGATCGACGACCTCAGCAGCAGCCCTAGCTGGCGACTCCAAACGTGAACCCATATCTACAAATGCCACAACAAACAAGATGCATAATAAAAATTAGGATGCTGACCATTGCCATAATACCAACAACTACTCAAAAACATATATAGAGGAAAATCATACTGACTAGATCAAAGACACCTAAGCTCCACAACCGACCCAGACAATACGGAACCTAACTCTCTGATACCACCTTTGTCACGAACCAAGTCGGGCTGGTGACCGGCATACGAGGCAAACTGTCTATGAAAGTCCAACTCATCTCGCACAAGCCTAGGAGATCCAGATATTCTACCCAAATAATCATTTATCAAAAACATTTGTTGAACATAAAATGACATATAAGAAAATAGTATAGATATAATACTATCAAATAAATACAAGTAATATGAATAAAACCATTGAATATTTTATAACAGATACTAAGTCATAACCCACTGTTCGGTATGGAGCAACTAACAAAATACATAATGATCCCGAATAAAAGGGCACCGACTAAATCTCCGGAGTGCCTCACCAAACGTTCAATGCCAATAGTCCACAATCAACAAAAATCACCTGAAAAATAGGAGTACAGAGAATAGACAGAAAAGAAAGGGGTAAGAATCCCTAGTGAAGAAACAACACTTCAGATTGCCTCATACGTGCCTCACAAAGACATTTTGAAAACGTTTAGAAAACTTCACATGCAAATATAGATGTACATACGTATACACAGTAGATATAGTATCATAGCTTTGAAATCAGTTTCGAAATCATTCGCACTCAAGGAAGACCACAGTCAGACAGATTTGCAAATACTTGGCTCAACAACGACTTAGTTTCAGAATATAAATTAGTTAAATACTTTCTTTCAAAATATTTTCTCAAACATTTACAGAAAATAATTGTTAAGACAATTTTAGGGAGATTCCTGAAATCATTTTCAGTAAGAAGTACCAAAGCACTTTCAAAGAGACTACCTAATATTTTCAAAGTCAAAATTCATGAGTCATTTCAAAGTTAAAATCATGTATTTCAAATATCATTACAAAATAATATGTAGAGCTGATGATCACTGATCATATTCTCGAACTATATTATAATTGTACTGACTAGATCAGATCAAAATAATTTAGCAACCTTAAGAGTCCATAAAAGTACCTGACTCAAAAGGGTTAACAACTGACAACCTTAGGGGCTCTAAATAGTGCTCCCTAAGGGTATGAAGGCTGTAACAGAGAAGATACTAATCTCGACACATCCGCGAGCATTGCAGTTCCCGTGCTCCAGCTAGATATGACTCGCCAGACTCACAGAACAACATATCACGAGAAAATGAGTAACAACACAAACTCACAGAAGTTGGGATCTAACCAACATTTCAAATACCAAAATAATTAGATATGGGACTAGAACCTGTCAGATAAGAGTTAAATGTGAACCATAACCATTGAATAACTCATATGTGGACCATCGTCACAACAGAATATCAAGCGTGGACTCCTGCCACTAGAGAATAGTCACGTGTGTTGCGCTACACACGGGTTACTACCTACCCTGGTAACTGCATGCTATCATCAACCCTGATAGCTAAGTCTTTGCATTGGTATACCAAAAGTTACGTTTGACCTCGTAACAAAAGGTGTCCCATATCGAACATTTTACAGAAAACATGTGCGAATATTTATTCAAAAATATTCAAAGTGTTGAACAGAGTATTTATATCAAAATACACTTATTTGCAGACAAAATGCTTGCTACAGAAAATTTGTTTATTTATTTCAGAACAGAATACTCAACATAGAAAATATATTTATTTCAGAACGAATCATTTGTCTCGAAGACATTCTCAAATCCCAAAAGAATAATTTTCATTCAAAATGTACTTTGAAATCCATAACAGAATGCTTGTTACCTAAATTAAAAATAAATATTAAAACATAATATTTATTTTCAAAACCATAAAACATTCTCAGATCAAAATTTAATTTACATAACAGAAGTTTTCACATCAGTCCAATTTTAGGATTTACAGATCCTTTAGAAACGTCTAAATTTCATGCAAAGGTTTTGACACAGCAAAAATAATATAGGTTTATAAGACACAGCCTGTGTGTACGAAGATGCCATTTTACTCACCTAGAAAATCCAAGCTGAACGGCTCAATCTCGTACCATCGGTGTCGGCTAACATCGCTGATCAGGATACGAAGCTGAAACAATTATTACATGACAATTGTCAAACTATGGTACTATGACAATACTGAATGCATGATATGCAGATGCTGACACAGACTCAGATAAACCCATCCCGGAAGAAGATCAAAAGCTCTCGCTTCAAAAATTAAACATTTCATAAAATTACAGTTCGGTCCCCGACCTATGTAAAATTATGCTTTAGTCCTTAAACATTTCAAAATTTATCAATTAGTCCTCAAAGGGTCCTACTAGTCCTCCAAGTAGTTAAAATCTCCAAATTAGATTCCTAACTCTTAGAAATCACCAAAATACGAAAATTACAACTTTGGTCCATTAGATCTATAGCTTACTCGAGTAACATTTGGTGCTTACTCGAGTAATTGAAAGCTTGAATTACTCGAGTAACACAATTGATCACTCGATTAATCCGAAGCTATGGCTTACTCGAGTGACACGAAAGGCTTACTCGAGTAACACACTTACCCAGAATTTTTCAGAATTCGATCCACTTGATTTCACCGATAGAAATCATATATAAACACCCACATTGACCATAATCAACCTCCTGAACGTCAATCTATGATTGGACACATCATAATAACTCGAAATCATCCGAAACTTGACCAAAAAATGGGATGACCAAACCCATTTATGAACGTCCTTAATATTTACAAGCCAAATCTAAGTGCTTTTAGACACCCAAAAGCACGATCTAACAACCCCAAACCATCCTTATAACATAAGCATATCAGAAATGAACATATGAACATTCTACCAAAAACCTTAATATGAACAAACTTGAATAAATGATGAAATGTGAGGTATGGAAACACAATCTTATCTCAAGAGACGACTAGGAAGGATGGAGAACAACTGAAAGTGATTTCGGAGCGAATGTGAGTGATTTGAGTGAGAAATGGGAGTGAAAGGTCAAAAGAGTCGAGTATGGGTATATATAGATTCCTGCCCAAAACGACGAGTCGTTCAGCCAAACTGCATAGCTCACTCGAGTCACAACCCAACCTTAGTTGAGTAACACCCCTCTTACTCGAGTAACACCTCTTTTTACTCGAGTAAGATTTTTCCAGAAATTCACCTACGGTTCGCCTTACTAGAGTAACAAGATCTCTTACTTGAGTAACATAGGGCTTGTCTCACTCGAGTAACACCAACTGCTTACTCGAGTAATCTATTACCCATTTTACTCGAGCAACACTCTCATCTTACTCGAGTAACTCCTTTCCAAAATCATTAATCAACCACTCAACACTCTAATTATTCAAGAGTCGAACCAACATCAACTTAAACCCAAATATTTTGACAAATTCACATTTTCAACATCCTCAAACTCCAAATGCTAAGATGAAAAAAAATCGATCGGAACAAATTGGGACTGATCAAAACACTACAGAAGACATGCCAGAAACGGACGGGGTATTACACCATCCAAAGCAAATCCACCAAAAAACAACCACTAACCAACTAAAGCTAATTAAACAAAAAATTAACATTTCCAACATCCTCAAACTCCAAATGCTAGGACGAAAAATCGATCGGAACAAATTGGGATTGATCAAAATGATATAGAAGACACGTCAGAAACGGACGGGGTATTATAATTACCCGATGATTTATTGGTATTATTAATACCACTTATAACCATTTTATTATAAACGAGAATCCGTACTCTTGCGACGAAAAGTCAAGGTTTTTTTTTTCTTTTTGACCTAAAGAAACCAAGTTTTTAGGTTTAAATTATTTAGGAGAATTTTGAATTGAACATTGTTACCCACTCTTAATAAACTGGACACATGGCGCGGAGGGATAGTGTCGCCGCTTGGGTAACATAACAACTTCAGAGTTTTCTCCCTTGAAGAGATGTGAAGAGAGAGATGTGACTGTCACACGTGCGAGACTTGTGCAACAAGCACATGCAAGGAAATGTCCTCGAGAATGTGTCATTAAGAACAAACTCGAGATAACCTCAAAGTCTCCTTGAGAATTTTAGACAAATGAACCCAAACGATGATAACAATAAAATCAGTCAAGCAGATGTCTCGGGAAGAAGCATTGGGTGATGGATCCAAATCGCCAACTCAGAAACACTAGTTGACATTGCGTCATCCGTACAGATCAAACCCAAAGAACTTGGTCGTTGGAAGAGAAACTTACACATCTGAACACCCACGTGGAGCTTCGAAAGATGAGGTTAACTCACGAGAAACCAATACAGCAGATAGAATGTGGGAAGTTACAAGTAGATGTGGAGTGTGAAACATGACATGGGAGCAACCGATACATATGAAGAGAAAGTTAGAAAAAATACCACTTAAGATGGTTTTTCTACCTTGCTATAAATATGAAGAGAAGCAACATAATAAGGGATCGTACTCCAGACATTCAACTCCTTATTATTGTCAATTTGCTTTCTGCATTTGCCTTCTGCATCTTACTTTCAACTTAACCATAGTTCTAGCGTTACTTTCAACTTATGGTGAGTCTCAACTCTCAAGTCTTCACAATCTTCTAGAATAAGCTTTTGATTCATTTCTCGATTACTTTATCTTTTATGTGTTTGATTTAGTTTAACTATTTACAAGTTGTGTAATGAGTTATTCTCCTATTCTTCGAACATAAGTTTTTGGACTTATCTTGTATTTTGTATTTTTTACTTGTTTATTAAAAAATATATAAAAATCATCACCGAGGTTTTCTCCCCATCTTCTCTTTGTTTATTACCCAATCTCTCCCTCTCTTTCACGTGCGATAAGTCTTAGGCGGCTAAGCATCACCGAACCCTTTTCAAAAGTCATGCAGTCAATTACTTTTTATGCTTTAACATCGATTTAATCGTTCCCGATAACTTTTTGTGAAAAGTTCCCGAACATATTTTTGTGACCATAATGGGAGCATCCGAGAGATATAAAAATGAGTGACTCGAACAGCTATCCAGCAAATGCCGCCTGAAGAGCATTAGGAAGGGCACTACAAGGCCACTTCACAATTGAGCAGTTGGCCTTCCCCAAGGAACCAAAGTCTCAAGCTTCATCAGAATCCAAGTTTTCAAGTGAGGCTATGGATATCCAATCACGCTTTGATGTCGAGATGACCGACTTGGAAAGAAGGGCGAAGGCTCGAAAGGAAGCCTTGCAACTACAATTGGATGCTATAAAAGCAGAAATAGCATAATCATTGTGGGCATCAAAAGCACGATGAAAAATTTTGAAGAAAGATCTAGAGCGGTTGCTTGAAAGTAACAAGAAAGAAGTTTGTTCTTATGTAGATGACCAAGTCAAAAAACTTCACAACTGCATAGACTAGGTGTCCAATGATCTAACAATGGATCTAAAAGATGTCCAAACCGAGTAGAATGTTTTCATGACTAAATTGTCACAAAATCCATCCGAGGAATTTTCTAAGCGTACTAATGTTTGGTACGTCTCAGTTTAGTGATAAGAAGATAGTGTGATCGGTGATCTTAATCACCTTTACCATGAGTCCCAAGCCTCATTAGGAAGGAAAATTGCTAAAGAGGTCGATTTGGTAATTGAAGCTCTGGCAGAATAAGGAAAAAAAGGCCCACCGATGAAGAAGTTCCTTTTGTCAGTGTTGAGGGCTGCAATTGCCAGGTCTTTGCCCGTAAAAAACTCAGATGTGCAAGGATAACCCTCCATCACCACAAATCGGGCATTTAATCCTTATACAGACTACATCAATAAGGATTATCCCTTTTTTTTGGGACATAAGGTTTCATAATTGACACTTCTTTTAGGAAATGGGAAGATGTCTACATTCAAACATATGGCCTGATTCATTTACCAATGTGATGATGTGTCGGGATATGAATTTTTCAATATGTCTTTTCATGAGCTCTTTAATAGGGATCGCATTTAATTGGTACATAAACTTAATGTCAAACTCAATTTTTACTTAGTGGGACATGTTGAACATATTCCAATCTTAGCTCGCCCGAGGAGATCTAAGAACACAATAATCGATCTGACTCGACTAAAGCATATACCTTATGAGACAGTTGAAGAGTACCTCACACGTTTAGACAGGTAAGAATACATTGTCAAGTGAATCTACTTTAGAGGGAGTTCCTTAAGTTTGCTTAAGATGGTTTGGACTTCGAGTTACGGAAGAAGTTTAAGGGTATGGTGTTCTAATCCATGTATAGGTTGACTGAAAGAGCTTCTCATTTTGATGCCATTCTCAAGGAAGAAAACATTCACAAAGGAACTTTGCTCGGGAGTTATCACCAAATAGGGGCCTCTGTTTAACCTTGAGGATGTAGTTACTTGGTGGTAATTTTTGAATATCTTGACCCCACACTAGTAAAGGTTGATGTGGCCGAGTATGTCAAATGCAAACCATTAGTGTGCGATCATCTGGCCTGAAATAACATGCAAGCTCTTTTCAAGCTTAATCCAAAAAATTGAAGTAATTGACAGGGAATAGTTTCAAATCATGTAAGACGATTTTCCTCCACTCGAAAGACTTAAGAAATTAGAGTGAAACATGGCGCTAACACTCCCAACAAGCTATCGGGCAACACCAAACTAGAAGCGTTCTAAGCCTGAAGACGTTGAGGATTCAGTGGTGGTCGTGACAAAGGTGGTCGTGGCATAAAAAAAAGGAAAGGAAAAGAAGTCACGGCTTCACTGAAGCACTCTTCAAACAAGTACATCAGATATGAGAGGTCTAATCCCTCGTAGGGATTAGCTTTAAAGGCTTGTACATAAAGGCAATTATCAATGGAGTGAGGTGGGATAGATCCTCATGGATGGAGGACTTGTGGTTAATATTATGCCTTTCAAAAGGTTGTCCATAATTTTAAAAAAAAAAAAGCACCAAAGATTTGGTGCTAACAAACTCAAACTTCTTAGCTTCTACGAGAACATTACCCGAATGAAGGAAATTTTAGTAGTCCTGATGAAGATGATGTCACAAGGTCCATCATCCATCTCATTCTTTGTTGATCAACTACAAAGAGGATTTTAAAGATCGGGTAACAATTGAAGATGATACTGAATGCGAGGCTTCAATCCATATGAACGAGACGGCATCTGAACCTAAAGAACTAGAGCTTTAGGAAGCACCTTAGCAACTTCAGGAAGTCATGGTTGTTGAACGCGAGCAATGAGAGCCACACAAAAAAAAAAGTCATCTTTGATGAGTAAGCTCCCATTCGTTGATGGCATGACGGTCATCGAGACCACCATACAACAACTATTAGTCTATGAGACCAAAGTAATATTAAAAAGAGATACTCGAGTCCAATATGGGGAATTTTATGCGATTGGTTGTATTGAATAAGAAGACCCCCATATGAGTCACCATGAGAATGGTCTCACGTCTTTAAGTTTTGCTTGAGAAGCTGAAATGATGAAACCCCAAGCATGTGATCCCTTAGAGGAAATCAATTTGGGCTCCAAGGCCGAGCCACAGACAACATGGATCGATGGCATGCTCGACGAAGCATATAGAGGTAAACTAATCTGAGTGTTGGAAGAATACAATGATTTCTTTGCAGAGTGTACTACGAGATTCCAGGGCCAGATAAAACATTGGAGTATTCCCAATCAAAGATGGCTTTCCAATATTTTTCCAGTTAAGAAAAATAATTCAAAAATCTAAGTCTGCGTAGACTTTCGGGATTCAAATAAGAGTACCCCAAAGGATGAGTACCCGATGTCAATCACTGATATGTTGATCCACAGTATTGTAGGAATTCATACCTTCTCTTTTATGGATGGGTACTTCTATTATAACCAGATCTATATGGCTGAGGAAAACTTTCATAAGACAACCTTCTATTTCCCAGGGTCCTTCGCAATTTATGAATGGGTGGTCATACCTTTTGGTTTGAAAAAATGTTGAGGCTAGCTACAAATGGGAAAATAATGTCATTTTCCATGATTTGATCGGCGACGTCATCTAAGTGTACATTGATGACATTGTCGTCAAGTCTAGGTTGCGAGAAGCACACCTCGACGACCTTGTTCGAGCATTCAAGAGAAATCGTGCTAATGGTTTGAAGCTAAATTCTCTTATATGTGCGTTGAGAGTGTCTTTGAGAAATTTCTTAGGCTTTATGGTACATAATCGAGGAATAAAATAGACCACAATAAAGCCAAGGCCATAATTGCCATGAGACCTCCCTGAACAAAAAAGGAAGGGAAATAACTTTCGAGTCACTTATGTATACCCTAATTAGTAGGTCGATCTTCGTATTTTTTTGATTTTGCATACGTGTTCCTAAGGTCAAAACCGTGTTACACTTAAGTCCTTCCGTTAGTTTTGTATTAGTATTCTATTAATAAATTACTAACGTATCCCATTTTTTATTTAAATAAAATTTTAAAGACAATAAATGCCCCTATCTATTTTGTTAAGTCCATGAACCATAATTTCAATGTTCTTCAATACAACTGAGGAATTTTCAAAAGAAAATATCAAAATTTGCATCAAATTAGAAACAACAGTCTTATTACTTGCTAACTTTTTACCATCATCAACACTGAAAAATGCAAAAAAAATGCAAAAATTAAACACTTTTAATCACGGGAAGGAATTGAAATGTGGGAAAGAAAGGCTAACAGAAGGACTTTAAGAAATAAAAGGCTGCAAGTTCACATTCAAATCACATCCAAAAGCTCAAAAGTAAAATCATCAATATTTATTGTCTTATAATTAAAAGTATCCACACAAAAAAGCCCAAGTGGTTTCCCCAAATAAATCAAAATGTATGTTGTAAAAAAAATCAAAATGTACAAAGTTACAGTAGACATTGATACCGAAAAGTATCTTCATCTTCAATAAGGTTACAAACACAAGATTTGCAAAAATCTATAGGAAATTTGCCTAGAAAATGGAGTGGGTATATTCATTAACGAAGGAGCCTTAAATAGGTGCGAGAAAGAGAAAACATATGAAGGAGCCTCATAAACCCTAAAACAAATCATCACAAAACAATCCCCATACATCATCACAAAACCCATCAGATTTGGTAAAATCAATAAGAAACCACCATCTCTCAAGCCATATCAAGGGGTGCCACTGTCATGTCTCCACCACTATTATCACCTCAACCACAATCTCTCAAGCAAATCGCAACTCCTCTACTTCAAGATCCAAACCTCATTAGTGATAAACCCAAAAATCAAAGCTACTCATTCCATTTCCCCAACCTCTAAAATCTAAGCAAACCCCTTATTCTTCGCCTCTCCATCAGCATTGCCACATCAAAAACACATTCTAGTAATAAAAATTTTAAGCAAAACAAGTCAGTGGAGACAAAATTGCAAAGAAAGAAAGTTTGGCAACCATATCCTGCATTTGTTTTCCCTTTCTTCTCTTCTTGTTCCTTTATTTCACGATTCTAGCCTTCAATTTTACCAACTCATCTGCCTTCATTACAATCTCTTCTCCACTTACTCCACTTTGATTTTAAAATCAAAAACCCTACCTGAATAGAGAGGGATGACAGAGACAAAGGGTGAGGAAGAGAGAGGCTATAACTAGTGGATGAGGATGAGGAAGAGAGAGGTGAGGGTGAAGGTGAAGAAAAGAGAGACAGTGACCAGTGGATGAGGAAGAGAAATGTGGTGGGTGAGGGTGGGGAAGAGAGAGACGAGAGTGGGGGTGATGAAGATAGAGGTTGTGACCAGTGGATGAGGATGAGGAAGAGAGAGGCAGTGGGTGTGGGTGAAAGAGAACCCAGAAAAGTGAGAAAAAAAGGATTGGATCTAGGTTTAGCGAGGGTATGGTGTCGATCAAGAGAGAGAGTAGATGAGAGAACGAGAGAGGATTAGGATAGTATGTCGATCGAGAGAGAGAAAGAGCAAATTAGGATTGGATATGGGCTTTCATTTTTAAGGAAGGGCATTTTGTTTTTCTGTTTACTTCATCAGTTAAAAACAACTTTCAGGGACATGTATGCTACATCCAAAAAATGTGAGGATCTACCGACTAATTAAGGTATACCTCAGGGACTCAAAAAATATTTTCCTAAAAGAGAATTATAATTTTTTTCCCTGGCTAGTTAACTACTTATAACATTTTGTTTCAAATACCATTGGTAAAACTTTAGCATCCCCACTGTCACTTCGATGATCTGAGGAATTCATTTGGGAGAAACAATACCAAAATGCTCTCGGTGCCATAAAAAAACATATCTCTATTGAGTTCAGTTGTGATGATGATGATGTGCACAAAACATCCATGAAAGTGATGCAAACGTGCAGACTCTATGATTTGTTGCCATAATGCACATAGCACCACGCCTACGCACGTACAACTATGATCTATGCACATTGTGCTATGATCTACGGACATTGATCAATTCAGAGATATAATGGGTTTTCCAGAATGAACACATTGCACGTAGAACAAGCTACAAAGCTCATAGATCAGGTGCAATGAACATAGACATGTTATATCAGAAGGAAGAAAGCTCTAGAATTTTACTATGCATATACGAGAGGCTCAATGCACATAATTGAATTGCAGTGCTCTTTGGTCTGTAAGTGAAATCAAACTATGCACGTAGAGCATAATTCAATACACGTAGACGAGATTGCGATGAAAACTGAAGATGGCTCACAAGACAAGTCAGAGGCTCTTCGATCCCCTGTGCAATGCATGTAGAAAAGTAAATGCATCACCTTTGTAGAAATCCATCTACGCACGTAGTGTGGGTGCAAAAAGCTTAGGCAAGGCTGAGTTTAGAAACTGACAAATTCGATACGCTCCTCAGGGATTTAAATTTGAATAATTATGACACGATGACATGGCAAATTAAAGGTGCAATCTTGAAAATCCGTCAAAGCACATTCCATAAATGACTAAGCACGTAGAAGGTTGATCAACGCACATAGAGATGGAGCAATGTTCGTAGATGAAAATTTACACAAGGGAGTGACTACTGGAATTTTGGCAATGCACGTAGACTTATGATCAATGCATGTAGAAATCAGATGGATAAAGACACAACGCACGTAGATGGTGGCTATGAGCGTAGTAATGGCAGACATCATTTAAGGACAGAATTTTCTATTCACTAATAACTGCTACTTTGAGGCTTCCAACAGTTATATTCTACCAAGTGGCTATAAATAGACGTCTCAGATCATAAGAGAGACAAGAGAGTCATTTGCTATACTTTGTTATTCTACTTTTCTCTCCTTTCTATATTTATACCTAATTGAGGTATTTACTTGCAATTATATTTATTGGTTGGTGTGAGCTTAAATCTGTTATATCTTGGGTTGATTTTGTAACAAGCAAGGTTATTTTCTTGATGGTAGATATGTTTCCTTGTTGTGCCTTAGAAAAACAAAAGTGGTTGCTGGTGAGCCTTAGAAAACTAGAGCTAAGCGGTTTCATAGTTGAGCGCAAAAACTAGTGGTTTGGTTTGCTTTTTAAGCTCGCAAAAATAAGTGGTGTAAGGGTTTTCTTGTTTAGCCCATAAAAACAAGTGGTGTAAAAGGTTTTCTCCACCCGAAACTCAGGAGATAGTGGATTGAAAATCTCTACGGGTTCTATAGGAGTGGACGTAGGTCAATGAGGACCGAACCACTATAAATCAGATTTTTTTTCTCTTTCCTTAACCTATTTACTTTGCCTTGCATTTGACTTATTTTGTGTGTGGATTGGATATTTGTTTACTTCTGCATTTAAATTTAATTTTGGTTGAAAATGAACTTTGTTATTTCTTTTAGTTTGAAAAGTTCTTCAACAAGGTTTTAAATTTGATCAAAATCCAATTCACCTCCCTCCTTCTTGGATTGACATTCTTGGGACCAAAAATCTCTCCAAACTGCCAGTTTTAACTTTGGCAGTGCCCGAGAAGCCTCTATAATTGTCTATCGCAAGAACGCATAAGTCTCTTGGTTGTTTATTAGTGCATGACAAGGAAAAAGGACAAGAAAGGGTTTAATTTTATTTAACTAGAAAATTGAACAATGTCGAATGTAATTATCCTTATATTGAAAAGTTTGTTTGGCATTGTACTTTCCTTCAATAAAATTAAACCATTACTTTTTTATCCATACAACTTTTGTGATTGCCCAAACTGATTAGTTAAAATTTATGTTATCAAGTCCTCTTTAAAGGGGAAAATAACTAAATGGATTCTGGATTTATTCCAATTCGATTTAAGTTATGTCTCATAAAACTCAGTAAAAGGGCAAGTTTTGGCCAATATTTTAGCGGATTATCCTCTACCCAAGGATATTGATCTCCCTTAAGAGGTTGCATTTGTAAGAATGGTTCCGTGGAAACTCTATTTTGATGGACCAAGTACGAAATTGGGGCAAGGCCTCGAGGTAGTTCTCTATTCACCTCAATGGACTCCAACTCAGATAGCTTGAAAATTTGATAGAAAATGCACCCATAATCAAGCAAAGTACGAGGCATTGCTACTCAAATTAGAGTTAGCCTTAGAATGAAAAGTTCAAGCCTTGAAAATCTGTGAAGATGCCCAACTAGTTATCCGTCAAGTTGTAGGTAAGACTAGATGTTTGGACCAAACATTAGAGAAATGTCGAGCTAAGGTCTAGACATTGTCTGAATGAGTATAACTGACAAAGATCCAACATGTCCCTAACTGGGTGGCTAATAAGTTAACTCGGATGGAAGCTTGATGTCATGTGCCTTATTAAGCTTTAAGCAAAGATATCATAATCGAAACTAAGATTCTCTTTGAGGAGAAAAGGGTCCCCAACGTAAAGGTATTGACCTTATCCATCCTTCAGCAAGCTGAAGATTGGAGGAATGAGTTAATCAAAGCAGTTGTGAACCCTACAATCATCGCGAGAAACTCTTAACTAAGACAGATGGGCCACAAGTATGTAGTTCTCGAAAGAGAATTATATCAAAAAGGGTTTGATGGGCTATTGCTTCAATGCACTTAGGCAGATGAAGCTATAAAGGTAATGGTCAAAATCCACCATGGGTTGTGTGGTCTCCACCAGGTAGGAGAGAAGATGGCATGGGTGATTCAAAGACATGGGTTACTCTAGCCCTTACTTAGGAAAGATTGCATAGCAATGGCTAAAGGATGCAAGGCGTGTCAAAGACACTAAAATATCCCTAGAGTTCCTATTGTCGAGACAATAAAACCATGGCCATTTCATTTAATATCTTTAAAATATTATATTGTTTTATGACAATAAAACATCTATGCATAGTTTATTCTTCCTTATGTCATCGAGTGCGACTTGATATTAAAACCATAAGGTAAAAAGAATACTATTCTAAATGTCTCTAATCGATTGTTATCATGGGAATGATAACAATCCAAGGTTAGTATGTTGCTAAGTGGATAATCATGTTTTACTAATTATGGGTATGTGATATCACTTAAAACATAGATACATGTTAGGGAACATGTATTGGACTGGCTTGCTACGAAAGAACTTTATGGATCAATGTCACAAGTAGCTTTCATGTAGTGGTGATGTTTGAGTCCTCTAACTGAAACTCACTATCGACTTCTACATGAGAAATCGCATGTTTTAACTTAGTCAAATGTCATCCGTCACAGAATGACAATAAAGGTCATGATTGGATATGTCATGAATATTGTAGAGGAATAATAGTGAGAGTGATGGATTTGTTCCTCTTATGAAGAGTGATATCTTTAGCCCACTTGATGAGTAGGATTGATGGAATGTATGCATACTCATATGAATTGATAAAGGGTTATCAATGTCATTTGCCATATCAATCTACTTGGGATCAAGAAATGCATTAAGCAATATAAGGTTGACATGTGACCATATCTTATGCTTAATATAGATATCGTGAGACAAAAAGGCTAAATATCAAACTGTGAAAAGTTAACTCGGATCACTGATGCCACTCGATTTTGAGTTATCATAATGTATTACTACATACTGCTTACAGAATTTGGGCCCAAGTTTTTGGGACGAGGCCCATTGCCAATTTCGAATGGGCCTATTGGGTCACACACTAGAACAAATTGGATTGAATTATAAATATTCTCTCTTTTGGTAAATGAATTATTAAGATAATTAATTTGATTAATTATTAATAATTCAGAGTTTTATAATTTATATCTTATTTATGATATAAGATATTATTCATTAATGTAATGAGCTTTTAATATAAATCACTTATTAATCTTGTTTGGGTAAATTTATGTGTGACATAAATTCAGCCAATGTATATTATTAATAGAGTGGTTTATTTAATGATAATGTATCATGAAATTAGAAGCCCAATAAACATAGGAAAGCCTTATAAAATTCAACATACACTAAATAGGATTAGGAATCCTTATACTGTTTAAACAAGGGATAGAAAACCTAGCTCAAAAGGCCTAGGGTTTTGGTGTACGTAGGCCGAATTTGTTCTCCTATTTTTTAGCAGTATAGGTCGAATATTTTCCTTCTATATTTTAGGAGTGTGCCGAATTTTAAAGGAGGTTTAACTAATTAGGAATCCTTGTTCTTGTAAGACAAGAATTAGGAAAACCCTATTGTCCCTCTTTAGGGTTTCTATGTGCCTATAAAGAGAAATCTCATTGTTCTTTTTTTTTAATGGCTTGGCCGAATTTGTGAGTGTCACTAACAAAGAGAGAAAAAGTTATTTGTGAGAATTAGAATATAGATGCTAAGTGCTAGTAGACTCCACCAATTCAAAAGATTTTCGTTTGTGTGGATACCATTGGTCACGTTCACGCAAAGGCAACGTGGTTGAAAGGGTTTCGAGTTTATACTAAAACCTACATCAACACTCCATTCGTTCATTCAATCAATCTTTGGTTTTAAGGTAAAAACCCTAACCCTAATCATGTATGTTGATGTGAATAGATCCGTGGTGGAATGCTAGGATGAACTTTTTTGTTATTTCTGTTGCATTATCCTTATATGAATGTCATATTTTAGTTACGAATTCCAACAGTATTACCCTTCTTTTCGCCCTGAGGCTCACTGACCCGCGCGGGTTTCTCTTGAGAGTGGGCATGCTTGTCAAAAGATTTGTGTTGCCTACAAGCCTAGGACTTTAAATCGAAGATGAGTGCTTGGTAAATAAGTGAATATTATTAATAATAATATATATGAAAGTACAATGGAAAATTCAAAGACTTCTGAGAGAGCATGGGAACCAACCATGACTCAAGTTAGAAAGTTCTTCTAAGAGAGGCATGGGGCACGGGAGCCGAGCATGACTTAGGTCAGAAAACACTTCAAATTGGTGGGTTTAAGTACTAAGTTGTTGTTACTCCTACATTACAGACTACACTAAGAGTAGTCTAAGAAAGGTAAAGATACAAAATAATAAAAATGTGTGTTGATGTGCAGATCCCCTCTCTGAAGGTCAGCTTTCACTTTTATAGTCATTGGCTTGCAACAAGTGGCTTTATTTTTTAAACTTTCTATGCAACTATCACCCCACGTCTTGTAACAGCCTGTTCCATGATGTCCATGTTCTCAGTAACCACCTGTTTCATGCTCTCCATGTTCTCGGTACCACTGCCTATTCGGTGGCCTAACACTAATCGACGGTGCCTATCGACACGAAGCAAGATCCACCACTCAATGACACTTCTCTACGCATAGCTTGGCGGCACCACTTGAGGGCTCGTGCTACATGCACTTTATTTATTTAACACCACCGAAAGTCGAGATCTTTGCATGCTTGTTGCAAATCACATTTTTTGTTCACTGCCCTTTTCGTAGGCAAGTTTGGAGTAGAGCTCTTTCCTCTTTCGGTTTAATCTGTGTGTGGACACGGCTCTTTTGACTAAACAAATATTTCTTATGTAATATGTCAATGATCACACATTTTTCATTAAAATTTAAACCCATCAAGATGTTTTATTTGATTCTGCAGCTGGATTAAAATTTTACTCACTTATAACCCATTAAGATGTTCCTGAGCACTCTTCACGAAAATTTCTCAAACAAACATGTTCAGGTTTAAACTTCAGTTTTAGTAAGTTTACTAGTATAAATATCCGTATATGGTGTGCGATCTTGTCTGATATCGAATAATGAGTATATTCAAGTGTTGGTGTCTATTATGTAATATTGTTATGTATAAAAAATATTCATAAGTAGTTATGTCTAAAAAAATCAAATACATTAATTAATTATATTAAAGTGTTTTATCAATTTTTTTTATTTTAAAAACCAACGTAAACTAACTACTGCAATCATTTTTTTGGTTTAATAATAATTTTTAGTACAAATTTTACTATTTGTAATTGTACTTCCACCTTTCAAAAATAACAAAAAAAACTACTACCTTTGTAAACCTTTTTTTTTAATTTGAATTTCCCTTTTAGCTATTGATCACTTTTCAACTATGAATTATTATAGTCAATTATAGGATAAAATAAATCATTACGTTGAGATTATAACTTAATGTTCAAACCACAATTTTTTTCTCCATGAATATAATTTTGCATAATAATGTGATTCTCTTATCTGCATTATTATCTTCTTCCTACAAATAAAAAGTTATATGGCTATGCCTTTTTCCTTTGTTTCGTCCTCCAAATGGTTGAATTCACTCCTAGTAGTAGCCGAGTGCAGGAAGGAAACTTTTTTCACTGCTTCAGATCAGGACGCGAAGTGCAATGATGAAAATGGAGAGAAATATGCCTATGCGCGCATACACATTGATTGTCATATTCATCAAGTGGAATATTTTTTCCTCAAAGGAATCCAAAAGCCAGCAATGAAAGAGGCCGAAAGTGAAGGCTACGAGCATGCAATACGAACTCTTCAAGTCGCGAGGTTCTCGATTTGTCCCCCGTAGGCTCCAATTTTAGGTTCCTAAGCCAAGTTCCAATAAGATCGTTACATGAATGATCTTATCCCTAAAACGAGGAAAGCTATACATGTTTGACCCACTAGGCCCTTGATCATGAGAATAACAGTACTTATTACGAGCCATCAGACCTCAAAAATGAAAAAAGTTTGCATGTACTGATTTTAGCATGTAATGAACAATTATCCTGTAATTTAATCTTAGTCATTTCGTATATATACCTTCAAACGAAGGGTACGGATAGTGTTAATCCCTTAGCTTAAATGTGTTTATTGATTTACATCATCAATCAATTCACTGTAGCCACATATTCTAAGTTGTTTTTTTGTCTAAATCATTAGATATGTGAGACACTTTCTCCATGTTACTAAGAGTAACAATTCTATTTGGACCATTCACCATGACTCGTGTATTTCGAGATGCAACCCAGCATTTGCCAGACACACATTCCAAAAAGGACCATATAAAATCGGATCAAAGTTACACCACTATCCATATAACATGTGCTGGTAATCTGAAATTGAAGGACTAGTTAAACAGTCTTCCATTGTTGAGCGTTTCTATAACGATCAAATAACGTAGACGCTAAATTTTGAGCTAGTCTAGCATATATGTTAACGATTCACTATCACATATCTATTGTTATGGGGAAGTGACACTAATTGAATCATGTAATAATCGCATTGCATTGTGGATGCCGAATATTGGAAATCATCGATTACAAACATTTAGAAATAATATTATTGGCGTCAAAGACTCCGCATCATCATCGCCCACTATGTACTAACTTTATTTTCTATGGACATTTTTTCATTGATTTTGTTAGAAAAACGGGTTCATCCGTGCCGGATTATGGGTTGAACCCGAACCCGAATTAATGTGTATTAATTAGGGAGATTATCAATTGGTTTGATATAACCAGTTCAAGTAGGATTTTTGTTTCGATTCCTAATTAGTTTAGGAGAAAGATTTCCTAATTAGTTAACATCCAAATTAGGAAGGAGTACTAATTAGTTGGGAAAGAGACTTCATGATTAGTCAGGAAGAAACCCTAATCAGCTAATATAAATACTGGCTAGGTAGGAAACCCTAATAAAAAAAAAGTTGAGACACACAAAGAGAGAAACATTCTCTCCCTCCCTCTATAGCCATCGGCCTTTGTAGGCTATGCAAGTCCCAGTAGGGAGCAATAGAATGACAATCTAAGAGGGGGTGAATTGGATTTTTAACAAGTTAAAAATTTTGTTGAAAGTTTTTTGCAAACTAAAACAAATAACAAAGTTTTTCTTTCAAACTTAAATCAAAGTGTAAATGTGGAAGCTCTAAAGATCCAATCCACACTCAACAATATAATCAAATGCAATGCAAAACAATTAAATAAGAGAGAGTAAGGGAAGAGAGCAAATCCAATTTATAGTGGTTCATTCCTCCTTAACCTACATCCACTCCTCTAGCTCAACTACAAAGTTCAATCCACTAAAGATTATTCCTCACTTGCAGGTGGAGAAAAATCGTTACACCTTATTTTTTGTAGGATCAACAAGAAAACTTTTACACCTTGTTTTTGTGGGCTCAACAAGAAAACATTCCTCTAGCGTTTGCAAGATCAACTAAGAAACCTAATCACTAGTTTTTTAAGGGCTCAACTAGCAATTGGCCTCTAGTTTTTGCGGGATTAACTAGGAAACCTAACTTTTTGCGGGATCAACAAGCAAATCGAACTCTAGTTTTCTAAGGCTCACTAGCAATCACTCTTATTTTTCTAAAGCTTAACAAAGAAACATATCTACCCTCAATCAAACACTTTGATTGTTACAAATTGGGTTCCCAAAACACAGATTTGACATTTTGTCCAAACCCAAGTGTGTTTGCAAATGAATAGCTCAAATGGGTTAGAAAGGTAGAGAAGAGATAAAAAAATGATTGGCAATTCTTGGCAAAGGTCTCTCTTTCTACTCTTCTGTCCAGAGATGTTTATTTATAGCCATTCTTAAAGATTTAGTCCTTGAAGCATCGAAGTAGCTATTGTGAGAGAATGAAACATTCTATTTTAAATGACATCACCTTGTACAACGTGCATTGTATCTCCCACTACATACGTTGTACTTTGTACTATTACATTCTGCATGACTTGATAGCAATTCAATGAGCCTTGAAAGAACTCCAATAGCCACGACCTTGAATTCATTTTCCTCTACGTGTGTTGTGGCTTGTTCTACGGGTGTTGTTCTTCGGTCCAAAATATGCACAATCACCCAGTGATTCTTCAACATGCGTTGCACACTCTACAACATACGTTGTCGACTTGATTTCAAGATCGCACCTGTAATCCACGTCAGTATGTTAGAGAATGTTAATATTCAAATCCCGAGGAGTGTCTTGGCTTTTTCCTCATCTGACCTCATCAACGTGCGTTGCACCGTTTGTAACGTGCATTGAGCATTTCTTCAAAGGTTGCACCTTTTGCTCTACAAAACGTCTTGTATCATTCAACAACTGTAATAACGTGTGTTGTATGTTGTGTAACGTGTGTTAATGATCATCTGATACTTTG
>CAODLS011070195.1:0-22052 GCA_948243855.1 Flueggea neowawraea | reverse complement strand
ACAAAGAAAGAATAAACTATTCATGGAGTTTTATCTTCATAAAACAAATGATATTTCATAGAAATGAAATGCCTCTTTATTATTAAATAAACCGAAATAACAATGTTTACATGATTGGGCTAGGGCACAAAACTAACAATTATCATAGTTGGATTATGATTGTGTTGAATGATGATTCAATATGCATGGTGCATGACATAGCCCAATCAACCCATGTGATTGGTTTTAAGTTTTGTAAGGGTTGGCCAAATGTGCATATTTCAAATACGACATGCGTGTCATTTCTAGAGAATGTGCCTATTTATTTTAGAACATGTTAGTATAGAAATATATATATTGTTTGTAAAAGAAGATGGAGGTTGTTTGTTGCGATGAAGATCGAAGACCACCCTAGGTTAATCCTGATCTTTCACATGGGCTTATGAAGATCAACTTAGATTTTGGCTTTGTTATGACACATTGAATTATGCTATATATATATACATGTGATGCATATATGTCATGATTGTATAAATGTATGTTTTATCCTACAAACAAACATAATCCCTACAAATAGTAAGTCAAAAAAATGCCTTCCATAATCAATACCTATCAAGGCTTTATTCGTCGGTGTTGTAGTTTCCGTCTCCGCAGGGTGCACCTGATTACCTTAGTGAGGCAATGGGTAGATAACAATTATCTACATTTTGGTTATGGTTTGACTTAACATGGCTATCAAAACAATTTTGGGTCTAGGGCATAGAAAGGGATTTAAATGATGGGACATGAGATGTCAAAATCTCTATAAATACAAGAGTTATTTATGATATAATTGAAAAGAGTTTCTACCTAAATAGCTAAGGTTAAGGACTAGCTCAGTTGACTTAACTTTGAGTGAAATATGAATCTTGTACCCACTACATGTTTTAAATTTAGGGATGTTAAATTTAGTGGGTGTTTTTCAAAGACCTCTTATTACAACTTTGCATATTTTGTAAGTAGATATAATGGCAACAAACAACAACATATCAACCTTTACATTGCGATAAATCCTTGAGAAGGAGAAATTGGTTGGCATTAAACTTCCTTAATTGGTTTCGAATCTTAAGAATTGTTCTTAAGTAAGAAAGGAATAGGTATGTCCTAGATATAGTGATTCCTAATGAAACTGTATTCAATGCCCATCGAGCACAAAAGGATGCTTATGAGAAGCATAAAAATGACTAGACGGTTGTCACATGCTTGATACTATGGTTACGAATTTGATTTGAAGCTATGGAGGCAATTGACATAATGAGGCATCTCAAGAAAATGTTCCAAGAGCAAGCCTATCAAGAAAGGTTCTTGACAACCAAAGACGAATGATGTTCTTACGGTTCAAAAGGGAAAGGGCAAAGGCAGGGCTAAGCCAAAGTGTGTTGGCAAGGGCAAAGGGAAATCCAAGCCCAAGCCTAAGCCAAAGATAACTAGACCAAAAGAGGGGGTTTGTTTCCATTGCCATGAGACTGGACATTGGAAGAATTGCAAACTTTACTTGGAAGAGCTAAAGAAGAAGTGAGACTTATACTTTAGGTATTTTTGTTATAGAAATCGATATGTCTACTAACTCCTTATGGGTATTTGATACTGGATGTGGAGCTCAAAGGGGTTGAGTAATAGTAGAACATTGATGAAAGGCGAAGTGAACCTATGAGTGGGCAATGGAGCAAGAGTTGTGGCGTTAGTCGTAGGAACTTATTGTTTGACTTTGCCTAGTGGACTTGTTTTACAATTATCAAATTGTTATTATGTTCCTACTATGAGTAAGAACATCATTTATGTTTCTTGTTTAGACAATGATGGATTTTATTATATTATTAAGAATAATAATCTTTCATCCATCATGGGGACATACTTTATGGTGATGTTGCCCTATCTTATGGTCTGTATGTCTTAAACTTGGAATAAAGCAGACGCATCTATATCATTAATAAAAGTTTAAAATCAAGTGATTTGAATCAAACCTACTTTTGGCATTGTCGCTTGGGTCATGCAAGTAAGAAACGCATCTCAAAACTCTATAAAGATGGATTACTTGACTCATTTGATTTGGAATCATATGATTCATGCGAATCTTGCTTGTTAGGTAAAATGACGAAGAGTCTTTTTATACACAAAGGTGAAAGGGATAATGATATATTAGGACTAATACATATTGATGTATGCGGACCTTTTAGTTCAAGTGCTAGAAGAGGTTACTTGTACTTCATTACCTTCACTGATGATGTCAATAGGTATGGATTTGTCTATCTTATGAGAAACAAATCTGAATCCCTTGAAAAGTTCAAGGAATTCAAAAGTGAAGTACAAAACCAACTTGGCAAGAATATCAAAGCACTTTGATCTAATTGTGGTGGAGAATATTTAAGCCAAGAGTTTGATAATCATCTTAAAGAGTGTGGGATTGTTTAATAACTTACTCATCCCGGAACACCCTAATGGAATGGTGTGTCTAAAAGGAGAAATCAAACTCTATTAGATATGGTTCGATCCATGATGAGTCAAACAAATCTTCCAATCTCGTTTTGGGTTATGCCTTAGAAACGACTGCGTTCATACTTGACCAAATTCCATCCAAAGTGGTTGAAAAGACACCATATGAGATATGGAATGGAAAGAAGCCCATAATGTATTTTCTTAAGATTTGGGGATGCGAAGCTTTTGTGAAACGACAAGTTTCAGAAAAGTTAGCACCTAAATCCAATAAATGCATATTTATGAGGTATCCAAAGGAAACAACGTGATACTACTTCTATAATCGTTCTGAGAGCAAAGTGTTTGTTGCTCGAACCAATGTCTTTTTAGACGAGCAATTTATTTCCAAAGGAATCAGTGGGAGTAAAATACTCCCAGAAGAAATAAGAGAACCACAAATAGCCACTAAAGTTGGGATAGAGATTCAAGGCGACTCGTAAGGGGTTGTGGTGTCTGAATTTGTAACACAAGGCTCAAAAAAATCTGGTAGGATTCATCATGAGCCGAAGAGATATGAATTCCTCATAAATGATGATAAATGAATTGTTCTAGTAGACCATAACGAGCCTATTACCTACCAATAGACGATTGTAGATTCAAATTCTGCAAAATGGCTAGAAGCCATAGATTCAGAAATGCAATCTATGTATGACAACCAAGTTTGGAACTTGGTGGATCCACCTGATGGAGCCAAGGTCATTGATTGCAAATGGATTTAAAGATAAAAGCCGAAGGGATCTTCAAAGCAAGACTTGTTGCAAAAGGTTTCAAACAAAATCATGGTATTGACTATGACGAAACCTTTTCACCAGTCGTCATGCTCAAATCCATTAGGATTCTTCTGGCCTTAGCAGCATATTGCAACTATGAGATATGGAAAATGGATATCAAAATAGCTTTCCTGAATGAAAATCTCCTTGAGGATGTGTACATGTCGATCCTAAGAATTATAGTAAGGTGTGCAAGTTTCAAAGATCCATTTATGGGTTGAAGTAAACATCCCGAAGTTGGAACCTTCGTTTTGATGAAGCAGTCAAAGAGTTTGGATTCATCAAGAATGAAGATGAGCCTTGTGTGTATAAGAAGGTTAGTGGGGAGTGCCATAGTGTTCTTAATGCTGCATGTTGATGACATCTTCATAATTGGAAATGACATTCCAACCTTGCAGAGTGTCAAGACTTTGTTTGGAAAGTGATTCACAATGAAAGACTTAGGTGAAGCCTCGCATATCTTAGGGATACAAATTTGTAGAGATAGATCTAAGAACCTAATTGGACTAAGTCAAAATGTGTACATTGATAAAGTCTAAAGAGGTTTAGAATGATGAATTCCAAGATAGGAATGATTCCCATGGTTCTTTGAAAACCATTAACTAAGGCTGGTTGTCCTACAATAAGGCAAGCCAGAGATTACATAAGTAGGATTCTATATGCTTATGCAATTGGATCTGTTACGTATGCCATGCTTTATACACGCCTTGATGTAGCATTTTCTCTAACCATGACTAGTATATTTCAGTATGATCCATGTGAAAGTCACTGGACTGTAGTCAAGAATATCTTTAAGTACTTTAGAAGAACTAAGGATGTTTTCTTGGTCTATGGAGGACTAAAAGGCAAACTAGTACTAAGTGGTTACACTGATACTGGATTTCAGCCTAACCATGATCACAATCTAATTATGTATTTTGTTTGAATGGAGATGTGGCCATTTGGAAAATTTCCAAGCAAGGCACCGTGGCCGATTTTACTACAGAGTCTGAGTATGTAGCTGCATCAGACGTAGCAAAGGAAGTTGTTTGGCTTAAAAAGTTCATTAATGGTTTGGATGTTGTCCTAAGCATCACAAACCCATCAGACTTGTATTGTGATAACAGTGAGACTGTTGCTTAAGCCAAGGAGCCCGGATCATATAATCGAACACATACTTAGACGTTTTAACCTTATTCGAGAGACAGTCAGAAAGGAGACGTCAAGATATGCAAAGTTTAATTCAATGACAGTGTGGAAGATCCTTTGAGAAAGGTTATACCAGAACCGAAATATGAAAGACACGTAAGGTCTTTAGGTATTAGGTTCGTTCTTGATTGGGACTAGTGCAAGTGGGAGATTGTTAGAATTATGCCCTAGTCCGATCATTGATGTACATTGCCATTTAATTATTTAATAAAGAGGCATTTCATTTCTATGAAATATTATATGTTTTATAAAGATAAAACTCCACGAATAGTTTATTCTTCCTTGTGTCATCAAGTCCGTGACTTGATAGTAAAACCATAAGGATAAAAGGAATACTATTCTAAATGTTCCTAATCAATTATTATAATGGGAATGATAATGAATAAAGGTTAGTATGTTGCCAAGTGGATAATCACGTTTTACTGATTATGGATATGAGATATCACTTAGAACTTAGATACATATTGGGGAATATGTATTGGATTGGCCCGCTATGAAAGCACTTCATGGATTGTTGTCACAATGTAGCTTCCATGCAATGGTAATATTTGAGTCCTTTGATTGAAACTCACCATCGACTCCTACATGAGGAATCACATATTTTGACTTAGTCAAACATTATCCATAATAGGGTAACAATAAAAGCTATGATTGGATATGTCATGAATCATGTAGAGAAGTGATAATGAGAGTGATGGATTTGTTCATCTTATGAAGAGTGATATCTCTTGGTCACTTGATGAGTAGGATTGATGGAATGTATGTATACTTGAATGAATTGATAAAGGGGTTTATCAATGTCATTCGTTATATCAATCTACTTGAAATCAATAAATATGCTAAGCAATATAAGGTTGACATGTGACCATGCCTTATGATTAGATGGGATATCGTGAGACAAAAGGACTAAATATCAAACTGTGGAAGGTAAACTCGGATCACCGACATCCACTCGATTTTGGATTGACATAATGTATTATTAGATACCGTTATGGACTTTGGACCCAAGCTTTGGGACAAGACTCATTGTCAATTTCAAGTGGGCCTATTGGGTCACACACTAGAATGAATTGGATTGGATCACAAATATTCTCTCTTATGGTATTTAAATTATTGAGATAATTAATTTGATTAATTATTGATAATTCAAGGTTTTATGATTTATATCTTAAATATGATGTAAGATATAATCCATTATGTAATGGGCTTTTATTATAAATTGCATCTTATTAAGTTAACTATTTTGTGCACATGTTATTATGTATGACATAATAAATTCGGCCCATATATTTTAATAAGAGAGTGATTTATTTAATGATAATGTATCATGTAATTAAAATCCCAATAACATTGATAAACCCTAGGCAAAATTCGGAACGCACTACTATTTTTTAGGAAAAATTCTGTATAGTCCTATTTTTTAGGAGCCCTAATTAGTGCACATGACTAATTAGGAGTGCATGACTAATTAGGAGTTCATGATTAATGAGGAGCGCATGACTAATTAGGAGTTTATGACTAATTAAGAATGCATGACTAATTAGGAGTTCCTATTCTTGTGGGAAGAGAAAGACTAACCCTAGTGTACCTATTAAGGGTTTTCCATGTGCCTATAAATAGATGCATGCCCTTGTCATATTTATTCATGGCAAAGCCTAATTTGTGAGTGCCAGAAACAAAGAGGAAAAATTATTTTGTAAGAATTAGATTAGAGATTCTAAAAGGTGATAGTACACTCCACCAATCTAAAGGAAGTTTGTTTATGTGGATACCTCTAGACACGTTCGTGCAAAGGAAACGTGAGTTCAAAAGGTGATTCGGATTTTGAATACTAAAAACTACACCAACACTTCATACGATCAAACATTCAAGCTTTGGATCTAAGGTAGATCTAGTAACCCTAATCATATATGTTGATGTGCATGGATCCTTGGTGGAATTCTAGGTTAAAATATTTTATTATTTCTACTGCATTATATTCCTATGAATATCATAATACTAGTTATGAATTCCAACAGTCCCTAAACTGTGGTTCTTGAATTAGCCTTACTCGCCTCCGAACGCTTAGGATAGTCACAAAAGTAATGGCCCATATATCAGTAATAATAACATCCACCAACTCTCATACGACACTCATCGAAGTATTGTTTTCCACAAGTAGAATAGTAAGGCTTCAGAATGAAGTAAGTGGATTTCTGGCCTTGGCCTGAATAAGACGAAGACCCAAACGATCCTCATTTAAACCTTGAAAATCCACCCATGCTATTTCCACCACTAGATGCTTGAAATGGAGCTGAATATTCTTTATGCTTTCCAAATCTACCACTCAACTCCCCTGGTCTTGATGCAAACTCCTTCATCTAATTTGCCAATTTCTTCGCCCTAATTGTTGCCGCTGTCAATCTAGAAAATATCTCCAGATCTGAGGAGTTAATTTGCTGCGAATATTATAAGATAATTCTTGCTTGGTGACAATCAAATTTGCTGCATATGCGGAGAGTTGTGTGAATTTTAGCCCATACTCAGCAACCAACATGTTCTTTTCCTTTAGCTCAATAAACTCCCTACGCTTCTCATTTCTGAACACAGGCGGATTGTACTTCTCATGAAATTCTCAAAGAAAGTCATCCTAAAGCAACACCAGGGCTAATTTAATGCACTTGGAATTGTCTTGCACCAATTATAGGCATCCCCTTGAAGATAAAAACACAGCATAATCAAACTTCTCATAAGGTGTACATTGCATCAGATTAAACACCCTTTCTGTACTTCTAACCAAGCTTCTACTATGACTGGATCAGTAGTGCCATGAAATGGATTAACTCCAAGTTTTCTCACCTTTTCGAAACGACGTTCTCTTGGAATTGGAGGGGCACACATTTCCTATTCATTTTGTTGATGCAATGCTTGTACATCTCTATCAGCATGTAGTGCATAAGGTGAATCAATAGGGTCTCGGTTAGATATCTCTTTCCCCTGCAACCTCCTTGTACCATGGTTCTACATATGAAAATGTTATGTCAAATATCACATAGTTTATGCAATTCAAATGTTATATGCATGTATGATTGCCCATTGAAAACCTAATCCCTGCTCTAATGGCAATCAGTGTAACACCCATACCTATATGGCATATATTCACATAACACTATAACTTATAATATCATTTGCATATATATCAACGAAATTACAGCAAGTACAAGCTACCATCATAAATACGTCAGAACTAACAAAATTCGTCAACACGTAATATACATCATATAGTGCAAGTCAAATCTAGCAAACTTGGTACAAAACATGATGAGCCATTAAGATCTCATTCTCTAACACCCTATATGCACATATGTGATAGAGAGAGAGAGTGATAGTGGCATTCCGACCTCTATCGTGCTGGTGTATCTACAAGCCTGCAAATCGACTCAAACTCTAATTGCTGATACTTGGAAAAAATTTTGCGCTTTATATGAGTCACCACTCTATGAGGAACCGGCAAATATCAAACAATATATAATAAGGTATCATATATACAATCAGCTCAATATATCACAAGTAAACCATATATGATAAGAACACCAAATAAGGATGCAATGCTATTCTGTTTTATTCAGTAATGGCGCACAACATGTCAAGTATTGCCCTGAGATTCCAATATAAAAAATATCATGGATCTTTCCAATACCAGTAGAATTAACCCGAAGGTCTTGTCAATATCTGATAGAATTGACCCGTAGGTCTGATCAAATAAATCAAATAAATTGCTGGTCAGCCCAATGTAGTAGAATGGATTCTAGAGGTGGCTTATACGAGTTTCATTTGCGTATAGCACTCAGTTTTATCTACATTCTCACATAACCAATATTTCCAATAGAATTGTAATATCGGAACACATCGGCCAATACCATTCCTTTTCAACCATATAAAATCAAATGCAACACATATGCACAAATGTATCTCAATATCATTCCCAAATATCATTTCCAATAACATTCTGATAACTCACATATTGAGTCCAACATATGATCATCAATACTTCAATGCATATCAAATAGAAATTTACCAATGGCACATAATCAGATTGTAAAATCCTGCCCATTTTGATTAGGGTTCTGATTAAGTCCGATGTGATCTTGAAGATAATCAGACGTAATTTTTTAGGATTAGGCGTTATCGAACCTCGAGGGAACTTCGATGCATGTGGAAAAACGTGAAATGTCGAGTATGTGATGGGAGAGTGAATAACGTATGTAGCACATTGTGGAAGACATACGTTATCTAGAAAAGCAGTATAACGTACGTTATAGAGGTAAGACATACATTATTTGGGACGAGGATGATCAACGTACGTTGGCTGAGAACAACGTACGTTGGGGTGTGTTTTCTTCAAAACCCGTAGCTACTAGAAGCATCACCACGTACGTTATTGGGTCACGATGCATGTTGTGCGTCACCACAACGTACGTTGCCACTATGTACGATGTACGTTGCCTTTGATCTGCAGTGCTTGAAAGGCCCAAAACTCGTCGTTTTCGTCATTTCTATCAAAATTTTCACTCCAAACTCTCTCAACTCGTCTGGTAATCTTCCACATTGCTTCCCCAACGTCCCTAGCCCACTTCTGAGGTAAGCTTTACTTCTTTTCTTCCATTTAAACTTAGTCTCAAGCTTTGATTATTGCATGCAAACATTGGTCCAAAATTCACTTTGGGTCCAGATTTCTGATGATTTTATGTTAGTTGATGTTAGAGAATGTTAGAATAAGTTAGAGGGGATTTGTAGGAACATGATTTGAGCTTTGAATCAAGTGATTTGGTGTGTTTTTGGAGAAGTTAGGGTTAGGTACGATTTTTGTGATTTTGAAGAAAATATGTTGTTTATTTGTGAAATCTTAGTTCAAATTCGTGTTCAGGGGACGAATTTGAATGGGAATGTATGTATGATTTTATCGGTTAGCGAGCGGAACGCGATTTAGGCATTTTGCAAATATTTTCCCGACGCGACATAATTAGGGCGTTTTTGCAAATTTTTCCTGCCATAATTAGATTTGTAAATTTTAGAAAGTTTAAGCATAGATTATGATTTTTGGGATCATAAGGACTGACTTGTAAATTTACAAGTCCAAGATTAATTCGCGTTTTCTAAGAGTTCGGGGTAGAATTTGAGGATTCTGACTTATGGATTGCGAGTCAATAATCCTAAGGCACCTCGGGTATAGTTTCATTAATGGTCAAGTCTCAGAGACGAAAACGTAATTTTACATCAGTCGGGGACCAAACTGTAATTTTACGTAGATTTTGAATTTTGACTCGAAAGTGATAGATTCACTTTCGAACCATATTTTTGGGCGACGTCGAGGTTCTGCGTCCGCATTTTCATTTGCATATCATGCATTTGGTATTGCCACAGTACCTCATTGTGATATTTGTGTTGTTTACGTGTATACAACTTCCTGTTCTTGCCAGCGAGATCAGCCACCGACGAGTGAGACTTGACTGATGCTTTGGCTCGGATTGCTAGAGAGTGGATAGCAGCTTCAGACACATTGGTTGTATCTCAAACTCTATTTACTAGTTTTTGATGTGTTGGATATAAAGATGAAAATGGACTAATCTAAGGATTGGCTAAGATGTAAACTGGTTATTTGTGTAATAATCAGTGTTAGTTTTGAAAATGATATATATGTAGTATATATCTCTGCTTTGATTTTAATGTTGTATTGCATGCTATGGATTTAGTACTATATGTTAGTATGTTTTGGTTTTCGATATGGGGACATCTGTGCTACGAGGCATATAGCCTTTGGTATACCAATGATTGTTATAGCCCAGCTACCAGGATTGTCAGTAGCCATGTTGCCCCGATCATGCACCTAATTTGTTATTGATAGAGGTGGGTCCTCATCACTATGGTTGGTCCACACATTTCGTAATTTATGGCAGAGTTCATATCACGCTTGCTTAGTCTCGTATCGCTTGCATATGTTTTGGCATGAATATGTTTATTTAAAATCTTAAATGATTTTATTACGCCTACGCGCATGTTTTTGCCTTGTTTGCAAATGGTTTCAAAATTATTTTCGAATGGCTATTATTATATAGCGTGAATATTTATATACAATTGAGTATTTCTTGTGGTATTTGCGAACTGTTTTCAAAATAGACTCTGTGAGGCACGTATGAGGCGCTCTAAAGTGTTATTCCTCACTGGGTTTAACCCCCGTTTATTTCTATTTTTGGATGATTCTATCTCCTAGGTGCACAGATTTTGGCTTCGGCGTTCATTTCGCATCTTGGACACCCGTTAGGAGATATTTTGGTTAGTGATGCCTATTGTTCGGGCTTCTTTGATTTTGTTAGAGCTCCATACCAGATTACTGTAGGGTGTTGGGTTGTATATATACTCTGATGTATCTATTTTATTTGGTTTTACCAGAGTATATTGTTTTATATATTTTGGCATTTATATATTGAGTTATATATATAAAGCTATTTTACTTAACAAATGTTTTTCCATAAATCTTTTGGAAATTAAATGTTTGGGGTAGTACATCTGATCTTTGAAGCTTGTACGAGATGGGTCGGGCTCCTGTAGAGGGTTCACCTCGTACGCTAGTCATGGTTCCGGGAATGGGTCGTGACAAAGGTGGTATCAGAGCCCTAGGTTTCAAGAGAGTCTAGGTTTTCGTATAGTGTGGGTCTTGTGTGGAGCTTAGGTATCTTTGATCGAGTCAGTATGATTTTCTTCTGTGCATTCTTTGATCTCTGGCTCGGTATTGTGGCAGTCACTTGCATATTGATATTGCATACGCGATTTGTTTTGTTTGTAGATATGGATCGCCCTCATGGTAGAGGTCGTGGGAGGCCTAGACGTCAGCCTGTTGAGATTGCTGACTATTATGTAGCCGAGCAGCATGAGGCGGCTAGTGTACCTGAGGTTGCGGCGCCAGCACCATAGCGACAACCAACTCCTGTTGGTCAGACGGGCTCTTTAGAGAGATTTACCCAGGCCCTTATGAGAGTGGATGCACTGTTAGTCGGTCAGGCTGCTGGAGGCCAGACTATTTTGCCTGTTGTGGCACCTCCAGTACATCCATCTCAGCCTGAGACAGTTGCAGTACCTACACCTGTGACAGTTCCCACAACATCTCAATCTGATGCTGAGTCTCAACTTGCAAGGTTTATGAAGCTATCTCCGCCCAGGTTTTGGGGAAAATTGGGGGAGGACCTTAGGACTTCACATTTACAGTGGAGCAGTGTTTTGAAGCCATGGAGCTTACAGATGACACTGCCAGAGTGAGTTTGGCCTCTTTCCTGTTGGATGGTTGAATTGCCAGATGGTGGCAGGATCAGAGGTTGCGTAGGGTATTCACATGGGAGGAGTTCAAGGTTGAGCTCACTTTGTTTGTTCTTCCTCCGAGCGAGAGGTATAAAAGGGCAGACCAGTTTAGTGAATTTCATTAGGAACCGGGCATGTCTATGAGTGAATATGAGGACAGGTTCAGAGAGCTGAGCCGATATGCACCTATTGAGGCTCTTGGTGAGGAGGCATTGGCTAAAAATTTTCTGAATGGGTTGCTATTAAAGATTATGAGGGTGGTAGCAACTCAGAAGTTGTCTACAGTGTCGCATATATCGGAGGTTGCGAGGAGTACGGAATACCAGGATGATAGACAACCTAGAGAGCCCAAGAGAGAAAATACATATAGTTCATCAAGCGGCCAGCAGAGTCGGGGACAGAGTGAATTGTCAAAGTACAGATATAGACGTTCCTCTGGAGGTCAGTGCCAATGACAGGGACAGGGATCCTAGATTGCTAGTGTAGCACAACCAACTAGGCATGGTGGAAGACAGGGCTTTAGAGGTTCACGACCGCCTTGTGAGACGTGTGGGAGGAGACACTCAAGGGCTTATAACAGGGTAGCATGCATTTTTTTTCATTGTAGACAGCCAAGGCATAAAGTGGCTGAGTGTTCTATTAAGCATGACACAGTATCACAAACAGTGCAGTCAGCGGTCGGAGGTACGGGTAGAGGCGCGATAGGTTCTGGGAGTCGTAGCCAAACTGGCCAGGGCAATGACCGTGGGCAGATCGGACAGAGCAGTTCTGCTACTGGAGGGAGGCTCGAGTGTACTATTTGACTCGTCAGGAGGCGCAAACCTCCAATGTTGGAGTTACTGTTACGCTTTTCATTTTGGATACTCCTGCATATGTTTTATTTGAAACTGGTGCATCGATTTAGTCATCACTCCATATTTTTTCGAACGATCAGAATTAGTGCTATATCAATTGGACAAGTTGCTAGAGGTTTCGTCACCTTTGAGCAGTAAGTTAGTGACTGATTTCAAATTTCGAGATTCCGTGATCTCATTTGATGAGCATGAGTTGGCAGCTGATCTCATCTTACTAGATGTTGGTGAGTTCGATGTTATCCTTGGCATGGATTGGCTTTTGAAGTGGCATGCTACTTTGCATTGCTTTACCAAGAGGGTATGTTTTCGACCGCTTGGACAGACTGAGTTATGTTATTAGGGTAAGCGAGACAGCGTTGTTCGGGGTTATTTGTCAGTTGCTAGAGTAGAGCGAATGATCCACCGGGGTTATGAGGCGTATCTCGCTTTTGTATTGACTGAGTCCACAGGACCAGGGTTGCGAGTGGAAGAAGTATTGATAGCTCGAGAGTTCTCAGATGTGTTTTCTGAGGAGTTATGGGGACTTCCACCTAAACACGAGATTGAATTCGCGATAGAGGTACAGCCTGGTACCGATCCGATATCGATTCTACCGTATCAGATGGCGCCAGCAGAGTTGAAGGAACTAGAGACCCATTTGCTAGAATTGTTGGATAAGGGATTTGTCCGACCAATTTTCTCACGTGGGGTGCTCCAATTTTTTTTGTAAAGTAGAAGGACGACAACCTTCGTATGTGTATTGACTATCGTTGGCTGAACAAGGTGACAGTTAAGAACCAATATCTGCTTCCGAAGATAAATGATTTATTTGACCAGCTGTAGGGTGCACAGTGGTTTTCCAAGATCGACTTAAGGTTGGGATATCATGAGTTGAGGATTAGAGGGGAGGATATTCCCAAGACAACTTTCCAAAGTAGGTGTGGACATTATGAATTCCTAGTGATGTCGTTCGATTTGACTAACGCGCCAGCGACATTTATGAATTTGATGAATAGAGTGTTCAGGTCATATTTGGATCGGTTTGTCATCATGTTTATTGATGAGATATTGGTGTACTCGAAGAGTAAGGAATAGCACAAGGACCACTTGAGGTCGGTCTTCCAAACTTTGCGAGAGTATCAGTTGTATGCAAAGTTCTCGAAATGTTAGTTCTGGCTAGATTAGGTGGCATTCTTGGGACACATGGTGTCTAAGGAGGGGATTATGGTGGATACAAAAAAGGTAGAGGTAGTACTCCAATGGGAGAGACCTAAGACCGCTACCGAGATTCGGAGTTTCCTTGGTTGGCTGGGTACTATAGGAGATTCATCTAGGATTTTTCTAGGATCGCAACTCCTATGACTCGGTTGACGTAAAAAGGATTTAAATTTGTTTGGCCTGATAGATATGAAGATAACTTTCAAAAGGTAAAGAGGTGTTTGACGAGTGCTCTAGTGTTAGTGTTGCCATCAGGCTCTGGAGGATTGGCAGTATATTGTGATGCCTCAAGAGTAGGATTGGGTTGTGTGTTGATGCAGCATTGCAATGTGATTGCCTATGCCTCAAGAAAGCTTAAGAGGCATGAGCAGAATTACCCAACACATGACTTAGAGTTGGCATCAGTTGTATTTGCACTCAAGATATAGAGACATTACTTGTACGAAGAGACTTTGAGATCTTTACAGATCATAAGAGTATGAAGTACATTTTTGGGAAACACGACCTGAACTTGAGCCAGAGACGTTGGTTGGAGTTGCTAAAGGATTATGATTGTTCTATATCATATCATCCTACCAAGGGTAACGCCGTAGCCGATGCTTTAAGTAGAAAATCGATGGGGAGTTTGGCTCACATCGCAGTTGAGAAATGACATGCAGTGTCGGAGCTGCAGAGATTGATGAAAGACGGAGTTGAGTTGCAGTTTGATGACTCTAGGGCTTTGCTTAGGCATGTTGAGGCGAGGCATGTATTATTAGATCAGATTCGAGAGTTTCAAAAGGAGAATTCTGAGATGCAGAATTTGATCAAAAAAGTGAGATCATATGATGTGCGTACCATCGTCTGGTGGGCTATGCGAGGAGATTATGATCGATTGTCACAACTCCACATATTTTTTACACCTAGGTTACATTAAGATGCATCGGGATCTTCGAGAATCCTATTGGTGGCCGGGGATGAAGAAGGGCATAATTGAGTTTGTTAGCCAGTGTTTGACCTGTCAGCAGGTTAAGTTTGAACACCAGCGTCCTTTGGATTGATGCAACAGTTACCTCTTCCGGAGTGGAAACGGGATCGCATCACAATGGATTTTATAGTGGGGTTGTCGAGGACACCTTCGGGTTATGACTCGATTTGGATGATTGTGGACCGATTGACGAAGTCGGCACATTTTCTGCATGTCAAGACGACGTATGGAGCGGTACGATTGGCAAAGTTGTACGTCATTTGAATCGTATATTTACATGGTGTGCCAGTCTCTATAGTGTCAGATAGAGGACTGCAGTTTACTTCACAATTTTGGCGTAACCTACAGGATGAGTTAGGTACTCAATTAGACTTTAGTACGACATTCCATCCGTAAATCGATGGTCAGTCTAAGAGTACAATTAAGACTCTGGAGGATATGTTAAGAGTGTGCACCGTAGATTTTGGTGGGAGTTGGTATTCTCATTTTCCATTAGTTGAGTTTGTGTACAATAATTCGTACCATTCGAGTATCGAGATGACACCTTATGAGGCTTTGTACGGGAGAAGGTGTAGATCTCCCTTGTGTTGGGCTGAGGCTGGAGAGAGAGAGCCATTGGGGCCAGATTTGATTTTGGAAACGGTTGAGAAAGTGAGATTGATCCAGCAGAGGATCCAGACTGCTCACAGTTGTCAGAAGAGTTACGCTGACCCGAAGTGTAAACATTTTGAGTTAGGCTGTTTGTATTTTTGCATTCTTTGCATTTCATATGCATTTATGCATAATCATGTTGCATACTGGTTCGTAGACTGAGTATTGTGTATACACTATCTACATTGGGAGGTTGAGAGCCTAGCTTTTGATCTGGGGAATTTTGGGAATCTATAGTGATCTTAGATTCAATTTTGTTGTCTCAAAATTTGAGGACGAATTTCTTTTGAGCGGGGAAGTATGTAGAATCCTGCCCATTTTGATTAGGGTTCTTATTAAGTCCGATGTGATCTTGAAGATAATCGGACGTAATTATAGAGGATTAGGAGTTATCAACCTCGAGGGAAGTTTGATGCACGTGGGAAAATGTGAAATGTCGAGTATGTGATGGGAGAGTGAACAACGTATGTAGCACGTTGTGGAAGACGTACGTTATCTAGAAAAGCAGTATAACGTACGTTATAGAGGTAATACGTACGTTATCCGGGACGAGGATGATCAACGTACGTTGGTTAAGAACAACGTACATTGGGGTGTGTTTTCTTCGAAACCCGTAGCTATTGGAAGCATCACCACGTACGTTATTGGGTCACGACGTAAGTTGTGCGTCACCACAAAGTACGTTGCCACTATATACGAGCTACATTGCCTTTGATCTACAGTGCTTAAAATGCCCGAAACTTGTCATTTTCGTCATTTCTCTCAAAATTTTCACTCCAAATTCTCCCAACTCGTCTAGAAATCTTCCACATTGCTTCCTCAACGTCCCTAGTCCACTTCTGAGGTAAGATTTACTTGTTTTCTTCCATTTAAACTTAGTTTGAAGCTTTGATTCTTGCATGCAAACATTGGGCAGAAATTCACTTTAGGTTCGGATTTCTGATGATTTTGTGTTAGTTGATGTTAGAAAAAGTTAGAGGGGATTTGTAGGAACGTGATTTGAGCTTTGAATCAAGTGATTTGGTGTGTTTTTCAAAAAGCTAGGGTTAGGTACGAGTTTTGTGATTTTGAGAAAAATCTATTGTTTGTTTGTGAAATTTAAGTTCAAATTCGTGTTCAGGCAACAAATTTGAGTGGGAATGTATGTCTGATTTTATCGAGTAGAGAGGAAAACGCTTCCCGACTCGAAAAAATTAGGGCGTTTTTGCAAATATTTTCTGCTGCAGTTAGATTTGTCAATTTTAGAAAATTTAAGCATAGATTATGATTTTTTGGATTATAGGGACTAACTTGTAAATTTACGAGTCCAAGATAAATTCGCGTTTTCTGAGAGTTAGGGGAAGAATTTGGAGATTCTGACTTATGAATTACGAGTCAGTAATCCTAAGGTACCTCGGGTATAGTTTCATTAATTATCGAGTATTGGGGACTAAAACGTAATTTTAGATCGGTCGGGGGCCAAACTGTAATTTTACGTAGATTTTGAATTTTGACTCGAAAGCGATAGATTCACTTCCAGACCATATTTTTGGGCGACTTCGAGGGTCTGCGTCCTCATTTGCATTTGCATATCATGCATTTGGTATTGCCACAGTACCACATTGTCATATTTGTGTTGTTTGAGTGTATACAGCTTCATGATCTTGCCAGCGAGATCAGCCACCAACGAGTAGGACTTGCCTGGTGTTTTGGCTCGGATTGCCAGGTGAGTGAATAGCAGCTTCAGATATATTAGCTGTGTCTCGAACTCTATTTACTAGTTTTTGATGTGTTGGATATAAAGATGAAAATTGACTAATCTAATGATTGGCTAAGATGTAAACTGGTTATTTGTGTAATAATCAGTGTTGGTTTTGAAAATGATATATATGTAGTATATATCTCTGCTTTGATTTTAATGCTAGATTGCATGCTATGGATTTAGTACTATATGTTAGTACGTTTTGATTTTCGATATGGGGACACTTGTGCTACGAGGCATGTAGCCTTTGGTATACCAATGATTGTTATAGCCTAGCTACCAGGGTTGTCGGTAGTCATGTTGCCTCGATCAGGCACACGATTTGTAATTTACAGAGGCGGGTCCTCATCACTATGGCTAGTCCACACATTTCGTGATATATGGCAGAGTCTATAGCACGCTTATTTAATCCCATATCGCTTGTATATGTTTTGACATGAAAATGTTTATTTAAAATCTTAAATGATTTTATTACGCCTACGTGCATATTGTTTTCCTTGTTTTCAAATGGTTTCGAAATGATTTTCGAAGGGCTATTATTGTATAGCGTGAATTTTTATATACTTATGAGTATTGCTTGTGGTATTTGCGAACTGTTTTCAAAACAGACTCTGTGAGGCACATATGAGGCACTCTGGAGTGTTATTCCTCATTAGGTTTAACCCCTATTTATTTCTGTTTCCGGATGATTCTATCTTCCAGGTGCACAGATTTTGGCTTCGGCGTCCATTTCGCATCTCGGACACCCGTGAGGAGATAATTTGGTTAGTGATGCCTATTGTTCGGGTTTCTTTGATTTTGTTAGAGCTCTGTACCAGATTACTGTGGGGTGTTGGGTTGTATATATACTCTGATGTATCTATTTTATTTGGTTTTACCAGAGTATATTGTTGTATATATTTTGGAATTTATATATTGAGTTATATATATAAAGTTGTTTTACTTAACAAATGTTTTTCCATAAATCTTTTGGAAATTAAATTTTTGGGGTAGTACATCTGATCTTTAAGGCTTGTGCGAGATGGACCAAGCTCGTATAGGTGGTTCACCTCGTATGCCAATCATGGTCCCGAGAATGGGTTGTGACACATATCATATACAAATTCACCAATATCACATAACCAGATAACCCATTCCAATATTTCCACATATTTCATACCAGCTCATAGTAATACCAATATATCAAATAATATACAATATATCACGTAAAGCACGTAATGGGTTCACTCACAAGACAAAACAAGTTGGAGTACTTTAGCTCGCCACTGGAGCCTCTCTGTAGTCCTTCTTACCTAATACACATAACAACATAATTTCCTATCAATACAGAATGCATATGTACGAATTTATGCATGCGATGCTCGAATGATGCATGTTCCAATGTTGACACTTCTAATATATACTTATGCATGTAATTCAGTATGAATTAAGACACTCCCATATGTTTTAGACTACATTTATAGGCGTCCCATTTTCAATAGAAGTTGACGAATCCAAATCAGACCTATTTTTGCATTCTGGCCAATTTGCGTTATGCTCTCCCGTTGACAACCAAACAAACTCATTTTATTCTCAAATTTAAACCACATATAAAAACGTACAAGGGTTTACTTATACCAAAAATTAGACTCTATGTAGTTCAAATGAAGTCTACGCACAATATCAAACTACAGCTTCTGCCATATTAGACCTGTTTACACTAATTCGTATCCACAGTCCGTTATACTCATATGTAGCATCTGAAATTTTACAGATAAATACTAGATACATAAATAAATTAATTTAACATTTTACACCTTGACTAAATCCATCTCTAAGGTTGTGATACAGACTGAAATCTAGATGCAAACATACCCATATCCCACTTCATATGAGTTTATGCTCAATTCATGCTCTAAACCCTTCCTTCAACATTCAGACCTATAAATACATATATTAATGTATATTAAATAGATAAGAATGGAGAAAATCACTTACTTTGCTCCTACGGTGCAGTAGACGCGAAATTGACGATTTCTAGGTTTCCTATCAAATTTTCTAAGCAAATCTATTATTCTCCTCTTTTCTCTAATTTTCCCCTTCTATTTTCCCTCAATTAGGTGACCTAAGGATGAAACAAATGATTCCTACTTGCTTAACATCAGATTTTATCAAGTTCACCCTAAGTAAGAGGTGACGATGTGCTTAAGAGGTCCAATCAGGGGGTTCCACATTTCTTCTTCTTATCAACTCCATTTGTTATGTTTTTGACACTTAAACAGGCCAAAAAATGTAGGAACCAAATTAAATTATTTATACAACTATCCTAATGTGTTCAACAAACCACCTATTAACCCTTCTTTTGTAATAGTCTAACTTTTGAATCCTGATTGTCCTACCGATAAATCTTTTATTACTCTCAAAATTATTCTAAAATATTCTCTAATCATTTGGAAAATGTATGCAACTTCAGATCAATGTATATTGTATGTAATGCATGCTCGTGTATATGTGGTTTTGGTCATGGTCATGATAGAAGTGGCGTAGAATTGGTTAATACATATCACACGTGGTCAAAAAGGGAAAGAATGCTTTATCATACTAACTAGTTATTGATAATTTACCAATATATTTGCACTTATTTGCAGAAATCAAATAAAAACCACTAAAACTAAACAAAAGTAAAATGCAAAAGCAATAGAAATTATTTTGATAAGGAAACTTATTGAGCATGTATTTTATTTAAAATTTATAATGTAAAATCTGGAACCAATGTTTACACATATTTGACAATCTATACTACATTCATTTTCCAACTTCAGCCAGAATTTCTCTCCATTTTGACAAGCAAAGATTTATGGAAGAGGAAGCTCAAAGGCATCATCTTTTCTTGTCCATTATTATTTTTCATACTTTGTTTGCACTGATGTCCAAAAATCATTTATGGACTAAAATTAGTTTCCCAATACCTGGCTGGAAGCATATCATAGACTTCCATAATAGTTTAGAAGACACTTCATGTTTAATGGATGAAAAATGAGGTGTTGACTATCAACTGCCTAAAACAAAAACATATGTAGGTTAAAACAATATTATTAACACCATTATATGTTCAAAGCACAAGCAGATAAACCAACAAAGAAAAATCTAAATAGAACATCTGCATGGCCTTAAAGTGATTTTTATGTTATGCATACAGGTGCCTTATCATCCCATATAATAGCATCATGAACATCTCTTCTTCAAACTCAGTCTTTAAGAGATCTCCCGAGTTTCCAACAACTGCATAGGTGCAAAACGGTCGGGATGGAAAGGAGATTTTCTAATGTACATTCACGAAGTTTCTCTACAACATAAAATAACAATAGCAAAGGAAAAAATTAAGCCAAATCCTAACTCAAAACCTCATGCCAAACATGACATGTAAAATCATTAATGCATACCCTATAATAAATTTTAGATATTAATTGTTGTTCTTGCATAAAAGTTTGTTAATTTATATATATATTTAATTTGAATTATGTTTGGTTATATTCCTAATACATATATGTGTGATTTGTATGCATATCTTCTTTAGATACTTTTGATAATTAAATATGAATATCTACTTCAACATGTCTGTTTACATATCTGAATATGCTCATATTTTGTAAATTATTATGTTTGACTAGTATGTCTAAATTCAGAGAATAATTAATTTAATTATTCTAACTCTGACTCAGGACACCTAAATATGAGATAGCATGGCCTTTGGTATATCAATGCTCTATCAAGGCATTAGTAACCAAAGTAATATAGTGGCACCTGTGTACCGCATAACACACGTGATTTTGTCTATTCTCTAGTGGCATCAGTCCACACGTCTATTTCTATTTATGTCTGCTTATGGTGTCGTGTTTGGTATTTACTAAAATAATTGTCTGCTATACTTTTGAACATATAATTGATTATGTATGATGTTCGCATTAGTAAATCTGTATTGATGATCATACCCCCATAATATATTTTTGTTGTGATCTGGTAAAGTATATCATGCTGGGTCCCGTGGACTGCAATGCTCATGGATATACGTTTATGATAATTTTCTGTCTGTTTCAACTTTGAGACCCTTAGGGTATTGGGCACTGTTTGGGGCCCCTAAGGTTGTCAGCTGTTGGCCTTTTTGAGCTGGAAACTGGTTAAGCTCTTAAGGTTGCTAGTCTGTTTGTGATTTCATCTGGCATAGTTTCTATATATTATGGGCGTATGATCAATGATAACGGAATATATTTCTAAACTCTGTATACATGGTAATTATATATTTACTTGTCATCTCTAATATGATAATTATTCAGTTTTATAGTATAATACTTATCTGGTAAATATCTGATTCTCTGTAAGATATCTTTCTAATAAACAATTTTTCTGTCTTCCTAATCTCTGTATACACAGTAATTAATTATGTGCAATTCATCTATGGACTGATATATATAAATATATGTATGTATGACTTTCTATTATACTATCCATCCTAATAATTATTATACTGTGTGTTGTCTGGTTTGTCTGCAAAATGTTTTCAAAAAGAATTTCTGGACTAATATTTACATATATGAGTGTAAATATTCTTCCTTTCTACTTCTTTTTCTTTATTTAGAATCATGTTTAGGTTTTATTTTTAGTACTGTTTGCTTAGTGTTATAAATATGCTAGCTTAAATTTTGTGTTAGGGTTTAGAGATGTAACCTTGGATTGATGTTGCTGTCACGACCCATTTCCGGGGCCGCGACCGGCGTACGAAATGAACCGTCTATGGGAGCCCGGCTCATCCCGCACAAGCCTCATAGTACAGAATTTCTACCCAGATTCATATTAAAATAAATATGAATAACAAATAAAAT
>CAODLS011070184.1:0-13286 GCA_948243855.1 Flueggea neowawraea | reverse complement strand
GTAGTCTTGTGTAAATATTTTCGGGCCTTAGAAATTGAATTATGGAAAGTGCAAAACATAAAACTTGTAGTTTAATCTTCTAACTAGATGACTGTAAAATATGGTGCCAAAGTAGGGATTGGGTGAAGAGATGCGCTTCTTGAAAGAGACTTGACTCAGATTATCATCCTGTTCATAATATGGAAGTTGTGGATTTATTTTCAATTCTTTAGATGGCGAAATAGCATAAGTGTAAATCATGAAAGTTGTTGCTTTATGTCTTAACTAAGTGCCTGTGAAACAATTTTTCAATCTAATAAGCATGTAGAGAGATTTGGATGTTTGAAGTTGCATTGTTCAGACTGTCTTGCAGCAGAAAACAGAATGCATTAAAAAATATGTCATAAATTGTTAAGTGATTTGATTGGCGTCAAACTTTACTATGTTGAAACTTCATGTGTCTAGTTTATTTGAGAAGAAGAATCAAATTATTTGAATTCATGAACAACATATTATTAGCCTGTGAATTGAGTAAGTGCAAGATAACCTGCTGTTATAAATTTATATAGTAATGCAACAATCATGTAAAGAACAGAATATTTACAATCAAGTTTAAGTTGCTTCCATACAATGAAAGTATATTCACAGGGATATAAAAATAACATATGTTCATTCTATTAATTGTGTATATCGGGATATGCTCTTAATGATTATAAGTATGTCTGATTTTCTTTATTATATATTAAAGTTGTGTCCCCCGGCAAAAAGTTTGCTGGCTTCGTCACTGATTCTGAGGTGGTTTTATCGGGTCCGATTTGTCCGTCTAGGGGTCTCCGTCAAGGGTACCCTCTCTCGCCTTACTTATTCATTATATGTGCAGAAGGGTTGTCTCCTTTAGTTAGGAGGAAGGAGTGTGATGGGTTGATCCATGGGTGTCGCGTTGCTAGAAGTGCCCCTGTTATCTCCCATCTCCTTTTCGCTGACGATAGTTGTCTGTTCTTCCAGGCAAACAGGAGGGAAGCGATGGCTGTTAAGGAGATTCTTGCCATTTATGAGGAAGCTTATGGTCAGCTTGTCAATTTCGACAAGTCTGCTATCAAATTTAGCAAAAATTGCAGCTTGGATTTAGGGAAGGATGTGGTGGATATTTTGGGAGTCAAAGAAGCGGAGGTCTTTGATAGGTATCTTGGTCTGCCTGCTGAGGTGGGGAAGATTAAGAACGAAGCTTTCGCGTATGTGAAGGAAAAAATCTGGAGGGTTATTAATAGGTGGAATGCGAGACTTTTGTCTAAGGCTGGGAAAGAAATCCTGATAAGAAGCATGGGTCTGGCGATTCCTATTTATGTAATGGGGATCTTTCTTCTGCCTAAAGGCTTGTGTGAGGATATAGAGAAGATTTTGAATGAATTTTGGTGGAAGACGAATGGGAGCAAGGGTATAAGATGGATGTGTTGGGAGAGATTATGTGCTCCTAAAGGCTCTGGTGGCTTCGGTTTTAGAAAATTCTACGAGCTGAATTTGGCTTTTCTAGGAAAGAATGCTTGGAGAATATTGACAAATCCTGATGCTTTGGTCTCCAGGACGCTGAAAGCCAGCTACTTCCCTTCATCTAGTTTTTTGCAAGCTAAATTGGGTTATAAACCCAACTTTACCTGGAGAAGTTTATTTGAAACCCAGAACGTTATTAGAAAAGGTAGCAGGTGGCGAGTTGGTGACGGTAATTCGATTGTTGTCGGAAAAGATGCATGGCTTGGGGATGACAACTGTCCTTTTATTTCTTCGGAAGTTCAACCTGAGATTGCTAATTCCCTTGTCTCTGAGTTCATTATAAATGGGTCCTGGGATTTTGAAAAAAATTAGAAATTGCTTTAATGAAATAGATTGTCAATTGATTCTTCAAATTCCACTTAGTATAAATCAAATTGGTGATAAAATTGTTTGGGCTTTGGATGGGAAGGGAAAATTCTTGGTGACATCGGCTTATAGGAGTCTTGTGGGAGAGCTTCCTGCGATGGATGTTGAAGATCAACTGTTATGGAAGTGGATCTAGAACTCTAATACTCCTGGGCATGTTAGGACTTTGATGTGGAGGGCTATTAAAGATGTTCTCCCTACCAAGGTACGTCTTGTTGAAAAATCTATTACTATCAGTGTTATGTGTGAGGTTTGTGGTGGAAGTGTTGAATCTGTGCTTCACTGTTTTCGTGATTGCCCATTTGCTAGTGTGATTTGGTTTATCTCTGGATTGAGAATTGCTAACTGGGTGGAACCCTCTTTCGAGAGGTGGATTAAAGCGGTAAGAGATTGTTTGTGTAGAAGTGAATTTGACTGGTTTTGCTGGATTTGTTGGGCGGTTTGGAGACATCGTAATGAGGTGGTTTGGCGTGATAGATTCAGGAGGCCTGATGCTGCTGTTAGATTTTGTAGATTGAGGAAATTGGAGTGGGTTGCTGCGAAATGTGATCCGAAAAAGAATGCTGGTGATTCCGGGCCTCAAGTTGCTGCTGCTTCTAACTCCTGGATTCCTCTGCGATTTGGGTGGTTAAAAGCTAATACGGATGTTGCTTGCTTCCAAGATTCTAGCCTTTCTGGTATGAGTGGAGTATTTAGAGATTCGACTGGGACTGTGGTTGCTGCATTCACAAAGTGTCTCCCATTTGTGGTCGATCCTACTGTAGGGGAATTGGTTTGTATCAGAGAAGCACTAAGCTGGTCAAGACACCTCAAGGTTGAACAAGTAACTATCAACACTGATTCTCTCGTTGCTGTTGACAGGATTTATAAGAGCGCTGCAGATGATTCTTATTTAGGAGTGATTGCTCCTGATTGCAGAGGTTTGTTAGATTCATTGTGTAATGTTTGTGTTGAATTCTCTCATAGGTCCTCAAATTTTGTTGCCCATAATCATGCTAGAATGGCTATTAATCTGCCCGAATATTTTGTTTGGGAGGACCTCTGGATTATTTCTTAACCTCTGCATTGTATTTGACTTATAATTCCATGAACTAAATGAAAGCCATATTCCTGGTTTCAAAAAAAAAAGAAAAGACCAAGAGCAATTATTATTATTAGTAATAGAACAGACTTCCTAATAAATGCAAATGCAGGTCTACCATTGTCAGCTGTAAACCCCAGCAGCGTGCCAGAATTTGATGACCATTGAACCTACAAAAGTGCTATCTTAGTCATAGATACAGAATTCAATCATCATTTGCTTGGCAGGGAAAAAGGAAGTATTTTCTCGGGATTTGACCTAAGCCTATGGCAGGGGACTTAGCGTAGCAAGCAATTATTAGTCTAGAGAAAACATGCCGAATCATTTTTGGATGGCCACTGAAGATACCCGCATTCTAATGCCACAATGCAGAAGATGAGGCAAAAAAAATTGCAGCTTGGATAATGGAGGAGTTTTTCAATTTAATTTAATTTTCTTAATAACCTCCCCCAAGCCATTGTTGTGTGTCTGTCAGGCAGCACGCTTCTACCTTCTTCATATAACTAACATCTTTCCGGCCTCTCAACCACCTGGGCTGGGCCACATAGCACCCCGACGTGGCAAATCCAACACCGTCCCCAAGTCCACCCGCCGACTCCATCGCACCCCTCTCCCAACTTCTCTCAATCAGAGATCCCTCTGACTCATTTTCCGAGTTCCAACTCTGTCAACACAAAACCTCTCTCTCCCCCTGCTCCTCCCAATTCGATCCATCAAAATTTCGTCAATCAAAATGGAACGGTCAATTTCAGAATTGACTTGCAAAGGTACCATTCCTCAAGCCATCATCCAGTCCAAGAACCAGAGCAAACTCTTCGTGGTTTTTATTTCAGGTTTAACCGTCTCTTCACTGCTATTGCCACTTCTTTTCTCTTTTTTACTCTTTTTTTTTTAATTTTTTGAAAAAATTTTAGGTGAAGACGCAGAGTCCGTTGAGATGGAAACAACTACTTGGACTGATTCCAAAGTAATTAATCATTTTTTCCCTGAATTAAATGGTTAGTATTGTTTATAGTGTCTTTTTTTGGTTGTTGTTTTTAATTAACTTGTTGCATTGCATTATGCTCAGGTAGCGGAGTCCGTGTCGAAGTACTGTGTTTTGTTGCATATTAAGCAAGGAAGTACCGATGCCGCAAATTTTTCTGCTATATGTATCCTCTAACTACTCCCTTTTACGCATTCTCATAATTCACATTTTTATGTGATAATTATAACTTGCTTTTGGAAATTAATCTTATTTTTTGTACATTAATCAGAGTAATTTATCTCGTTTAGATATAATTGGGCGCTGCGTTGAGGAGAGAATTTGTTTGGATGCCTTTCAGATGATATGATTGTGATTTAGCATCCAGTACGATATCATCAATCTGTTTAGTGTTTTTTCATTGCTTGATATCAATCACTTCGTTTCAAAGAATTGGTTCTGAAATTAATTTCATCAATTAGAGTGTGGTGTTATTGTTGTTCTGTTTCGTTTGTCGATATAACATTTGTGGAAACAAGAATTAGTTTTCCTTGCATCAACTTCTTGTTATAGATGCGCAGAAAACTGTCCCATGTGTAACGGCAATTGGTCACAACGGAATTCAACTTTGGCAAAGTGGTGAGATGCTTGTAACTTAACAAGCTAGCATATGGCATTAGAAGCAAGAACTTTGTTTTGTTAGTTTAACACTTGTTATTGTTTCCTGGGTATGTTTGTTCAGAAGGAATTGTCGGTTCTGAAGCTCTGGCATCCAGCTTGGAGAAGGCTTGGTTGAGTCTTCATATCCAGGTATGTTGGTTCAGCATATTTGCTTTTTGTTTCTCATTGCGCAGTCCTCATATTTCCTGCACTCAAACTCTAGAACATTGTGCTTCCGTTTTGTCGGCTCGGTGATTGGTATTGCTTTCGTTGCAACGTGTACATTGTTTCAGAAGTGGTATGATGTATGGATGTAGAATGCTTTATTTAAAGAGAAATACTGACTGGGCATGGATGACCATGATCAATTGCTCATCTGGTTTGCTACATGTAACAGTTGGTTTTAAATATGATTCTTCCATAACCAGTATTGAGTAATAAAAAGACATTGGACATGTCATCTTTTGAGGTTTTTATTTTATTTTTGTAACAAGCATTTAAATGTGCTGATGCACAGGGGTCCAATTTTAGCACACACGGGGATTTGATGTTTGCTATCACGTTGCTACCTTGTAGAAAGCTGCTTGTTTGTTCATTTATGTCTTCGTTAACTGATGTACTTTTCAGGAAACGACTGCGTCTGTCCTGACTGCTGCACTTGCTTCAAAGAAACCTGAAGAGTCTGCTTCTGGGCCTTCTGATATTGGCTCAGTAGAGCAAGGTAGTTCTTCAGGTATCATTGTGCCGTCATCTCCAATGGACAAGCGTGCTAAATCCTCAGAGGCTAGACGATCGGTTTCCTCTGACATAGTTGAAAAAGACAACGTTCTTGAACATACAGTTGAGGTGACTTAGCTTCTGCTGTAAATCTCCTTCTGCATTTTAATGTTTTATACCACTGCATTTTTTTCCTCACACAATGTTTGGCTGGTTTACACACAGGATAAAGTTACTAATTCAAGAGATGAAACATCTGCAGAATCACTTAACCATATCAGGTCAGGTAATGTTGGAGACAAACAGTTTATATCCCCAGCTGGCGAGACCACGCAATTGGTTTGTACTTCAAATGTGAGCCCAGACAATTCTGTCCCAGATCGTTCGTCTTCTTGGGATGAAGATAGATCTTCTGGGCAAGAAAAGATTAGTGAGAACCATCATTCTGGCATCCATGAAAGAGATACTCAATTAATAGCCGCAGAATCTAACAGAGTCAGACAAGAAGGGAAGGCTGAATGTGTGGATGATAAGAAGGCTGGGGAATTGAACAACAAGAAGAAAGCCAATGCATCTAGTGAGGTTCATTTGCATATTCGATTGCCCAATGGTGTTAGCTTACAGGAGAAGTTTTCTGTGTCAAGCACTTTGAGAATGGTCAAAGACTACGTGGACAAAAACCAACCAAGTGGCATTGGCTCGTATGATCTTGCAATTCCGTATCCTCGCCAGGTTTTCAGTGATCAAGGTATGCAGAGTAGATCTCATAGTATGTATAATTTCTGCTGATCTTGTCTTTATATGAATTTGTAAGCATCCTTGTCGAAATCTGCATCCTTATCTGTTATTGTTTTATTCAATGTGGCTGGAACTTATTGAAAATTGGAAAAATCATCTTCAAGTATTGTTATTTTCATTTTTTTTTAGATATTGTTGGTATCAAGATTTTGCCTTATGGTATGTGAATTATATCTTAAGTTGGTCGAATAAAAATTCATAAAAATTGTGCATAATTATTATTTAATTTTTAAACTCTTGCAGATTTAAGCAAATTGTTATCGAAACTTGGTCTGTTCGATAGGCAAGCATTGATAGTTGTCCCTCATCAGAAGGCCACAAATTATTCCAGAGGGCACTCATCCACTTCTGACCAAACAACTAATAGTGATTCATCAAGTGCAAATGATGGAGGGTATTTTGGATTTGTCAAGAGAGTGCTATCTTATGTCAATCCTCTCTCCTACCTTAGCGGAACTACCAGGTCACAAGGTTCTGGACAAGCTCAAACTGGCATGTGGGAGTACGGTGAGTTTCAGTAACTAACTGAACTCCAGTGCAAATCTTGTTTTATAGGTCTAGCATCTGAATTGGAAACTTTTAGAAGGTTATTTTTTAGCGACACATAAAATTGCAATTTGCATATATTCTTTGTGATTAATATGTTTAAGGTGTGCACTTTAAGCAATCCAATCGTCTGGTGCTTGAGCTGTTTTCCCCAACTTATATTTGCTGCGGCAGGAAGATGTTTTGACTGAGTCTCACCATTGACATTGCAGGTCCAAATCCAGCGTTACAGAATAACAGAGGAAGTTTAGAAAGACCATATTCAAGCCACCTACCTAATCAAAGCACCTCGGCAGGCGGCAGAAATGACGGCAACAGTAGGAAACCGAGTACATCCCGTTATGGAAGCAATATTCACACATTGAGACATGACGATGATCGGTTTAATGACAGGAATGCCTTCTGGAATGGAAACTCGACTCAGTATGGTGGGAACACTGATGGTAAATAGCCTCCTCGGCGTGGCATGCTGTTATTATACACGTTCTTTATCGAATCATAAACTTAGTGACGAAACGTGACCGACATTTTTTCTTTTACCTTGATGCTGTATTTAGATTCCTTCTCGTTAAAAAACAAAATAGCAGCAATAAATAATGTGTAAGCATCAATCTCACGGTGTGGTTGTAAGTACTTCGGACCATTTTTTGATTTGGGCGTGTCATTCTTGCGTAAAGGCAATGCTAATCTTTTCTATATTTATATTTTCGAGATGAGTTGCTGTAGTGTTGTCATGTTCTTTCAATGAAACTTTTAAAAGTTGGTTATTACTCTCTCCTCAAAAGATTGAAGGTGAATTAACGTCTGTAGATCCAAAACCTACTCCAGAGTCCCATAAATGAATTATATTACACATGATAGAAGCAAACATGTTTTTTTTTTGGTAAAATGAATTACATTACAGATGATACCTCAAATTGAAAAGGATAAGAAAGAAAAAGCAGGAGGCCTTTTATTTGGGAACATGGAAACAGAAGGTATGAAGATCAGTCACTTTTATTTTTCTACCTTAGCTTCCATCATGAACCGAAATCTCATTCTCGATTCTTTAATGGTGGAGACGGTGGATTCAATCACTTCGTCAAGAGGTTTATGCAAATGCAGCTAACTTGGGTTTAGGAGGGTTGACGAGGAAAACTCAAGAAGGTCATCAACAGAAGTGTACTTATGGTCAGGATACAAAGCAGATGCCTCCAAATCATCCGGTGTTAGTTCAAAGCTCATTTGATCTCCTTTTATGAAAATGTTGTGCAAGATCGACACCGGAATATTCTCCGGGAACGGTAGAGCTGAAACCGGCAACCATAATTAATTAGTTAATCAGTAGAGATCGATGCATAAGTAACCAATGACTGTTTTGGAAATTAAAAATGTTTAATTAACATCATTTTTTTGCATTAATAGTCAATGAACCCATGTAGAGCTTCCTTTATTTAGTTGTTAATTAAGAAATTTACCAAAAAAATGTTTATAAGTGATTAGGAGTAATTAAATGATGTGATGAATTTGATTAACGGTTCTCTTTTTCTTTCATCTTTTTTAAAGAAAAATAACTTCGTTATAATACCAACAATTTGTTGGTTTAACATGCTCATTCATAGCGAATTTTATCTGTTAAAGCATAAATGTTCTAATTCTATTAAAAAAACTTTAAACCAATAATTATATATTGCTAATTTTTCTATTGCCAACGAAAACTGTCTCCATCTATTTGTTTCCTTTTATTAATTGATCGACAAGAGGTGTAAACTTATAAGTACAAGGAGTATTATTTGTATAAAATATGTTCAATAAATTTCTCGTGTTCCACATTCAAAGTCAGTACAAAAAAAAATCTTTAGTCAATTTGTAATCCGAGAATAATTAATAACTTGTTTGATCTATGATGTCTCCTTTGCACATTTATTTGACGAATAAATGTTATCAGGACTTCCAATTGATTGAATTTAAGTGGACGGATGACTCAGATTATTCTCTTCCTTTCACCAAGTCTTTCTTTATATTTCCATGTTTGGCTTAATTTCTCCAACATTAATTAACTATTATATTCGAATGTTCTACCACCACAATTTTTTTTCCTACCAATTTATATAAAAAAAATCACCTCCCACTTAATAATAATAATAATTTACTATTTATTCTACTTTTTCTGCCCATTTTGAGTGATATAAAAAGTCATTTTGGATGTCCAAAAATAATGAGACTATTTATTGATTTTACACAAATGTTCTTTTTATGCCCTCCTTTAATTTCTTTGAATTTGACAAAAAATAGTATTAACCAATAACATTAATTACTGATCACAAGAATAAAAAAGAAAATTATGCAGCTCATTTAATATTCTTCTTAAACTATTTAAAAAAATAAAAAGTTCAGTAAAAATGGGTGGGAGGGAGTATATATCGTATTTTAAATGATAAATGAGAATGCTCATCTTGTTTTGGTCACCCATATTCTTCATGCATGCATTTTGAACCTAACTATTATTACCCGACTTTCAACTCTCGGATCTGTCACTGCTCTCACTGTGTATACTGCTACATCTTCCTCGTAATTCAACACAGCTTCATAAGAAAAAAATTAAAGAAAGATGCTTTATGTAAGTTGATAATGCAAGAATTAACTATCGTATTGTTATCACTCAATACAAATAGTTAAATAATTTGGATGATCTAGATATTAAATTTCCATAATTTTTTGGACTGTAATAAGACAAGATGCAACCACAAGATGATCATGTGGACTAGATATAAATAACAACAAATATTGTGGGGGATGCAACAGTATCAACTACTATTTTGTTAAACAAAGTCATGTGGATGAGTGATAACAACAATTCATATAGCCAAATTATATTGGCAATGTTGATCATACCAAAATCCGAACGTTTTTCATACATTATCCGATATTAAAAATCGAAATCTCGATCTCTTAGAACTTTAATACCATTATATTATAAGCTTATTGATTAATAAAATCGAATTTGTAAATACTTACCTTTGGCTTCACCACTTCCATAGACAATAATTTCATCCCTCTTTTGATCATGTAGGAGCAGAGTATAATCCACAAAATATGCTGAAAATGAGTTGGCTGAGACATAAGTGTAGCAAAGTCCTGCCTCCTCCGCTGCTCTCCTCACCTTCCTTTTGTTCTCCAACAAGGCTTCGAATGGCGGTAGAGTACCACTCACTATGTCTACTCCGTTTCCAAATTCCGATGGCACGAACCTCTGAACCCACAAAGACCAGTTCTTAATTCTAAAGTATTTGGTTTTCATAGATTGAATGGTACATAGATAGAAGATGTAAATTGAAATTTACATATTTGATACTGTACAATAAAAGAAAAAAAAATTCGGATCAGATGCTATTTACATGTGCATGAACACAAGAGTATTATGTTACCTTAATGTTCCCAGCTTCTTTCATGGCATTAATTATTTTGAACTGATCAACATGTTGAGGCACTGCCAGATTAGAGATTACTACATCCACTTGTTTCAGAACCGATACAAGCTTCTCATGTTCATCCGGTTCTCCCTATTTTCCATCCATTAAGATTCGAGCCGTCGATCCATTAGCACAAAAGACACGACCACAAAAGATACTAAAAATAGATAAATTAAAATAAGTATATATGTATATATATATATATTGTTGAAAAATGCGGTCCGCCCATGACGGGTAAACCGAACTCGGCCGGTCAAGGTGTGAATCAAGACCGTGGACCAAGACTAATTGGAAAGCCCAATTGAAGAGAATCAAATTCGGTAGTCAATGCGTGAATTGAGACCGTGAAACGAGACCAATTGGTAAGCCCAATTGAGTTGGGAATAAAATGGGCTCATAAGCCCGTTTGGCCCACGAGGCAGTTTGAGGGCCTATATAAGGAGCTTTGCTCTATCATTTCTTGGATACACGAACACACCTCCAAAGAGAGGGGGAGAGACAACTCTCCACCAGGAGAGAGCGGGGTTCGGTCTCCTGTCCCGAGTCCTACACAGATCACGTTGTGACATCTAGACTGCAAAACATCCGGGCATTCCCGTTGACATTTCAACCGTGGTTTGCTCGCAAAACAAACATAAAACTGGTCCTGCTCCGCTGCTAGCTTTTGTTGGAATCGAGGTTAGTAAGTCGAACCTATTTATTATATTTTTTATTAGTTAACCGATATAGGATTCCTTCATTAGTATCAGAGCCAACACGATTTTTTCAAATATATTTCAAAAATATTGTTGGTCTCTATCTAGAATGCCTACTGTGATTTTTTAGTATTCGATTTTCTGTCCCAAACGTCTTTTTTGGTTCGAGTCTATCTAGATACGAATTTTGAAAGTTTGAATTTCAAAATTCTGACAAAAGATTTGAGACCAGCAACCTCAAAAATGCTACTTGCCAAAATTTCATCGCGAAATTCCATCAGGAAGGTCGTCAAATAAACGAAAACCCAATCTAAAAATACTGAGTGAGGATACCTAGAAGAATTTATTCATATGATAAGAACGGCGACGTGGCGATATGTGATTCGCCCACTCAATCCACTCAGAACATGACACCTGGCGGAGAGAGGAATTCGGTCAAAATTGACCAAAAATCTGGACCAATAGAAACACGACACGTGTCAGTCAAGGCCATGCGAAATGAGTGTCGCTAGCTAATCAACGTACAACACGTGGCAAATAGTGCCACGTAGGCGTACACGTTGTTGACACGTGGCATGCCGACTGGTCTGAGACAGGGAAAACTAGATGAACATGTGGCATCCAATGATATGGTGACACGTGGCATAGTTGCAACGTGTCCAAAACCTCATCATGACATGTGGCGTGCATGTCAGTCGACTTAGACCATTAAGAAAGCGACACGTGGCTTTATGGTTGTGCGACACTTATCTTCACGCGACAGTGACACGTGGCAGAAGTTCAGTGCACGCATGTGATGCACGCGCTGGCGCTTGTATGCTTAATTCCCTCCACGTGGCGCATTTTGGAGAGTGACACATGTCTCAGGCACCATTTTTCTTAATTATTTTGGCAGAAATACAATTTTAATTTTTTTTGGAATTTTTGGTATATTTTTCATAATTTTTTGAGTTCTTGAACTATTTTTCCCAATTTATTGGTGTATAAATAGTGCTAAAAATTGTGAGAAATTGTATTTTTCTACCAAGAATTATTTTGAAAATTAGTTTTCAAAATTATTAGTTTTAAAACTTGCAAATGTGGTTCTCATTTAGATAATTGAAATTAGATTTCAATTATTTGGGAAATGCGCGAGTACGTATATACTCATTTTATTTGTAATTTATTACAAATATACGAATGAGGTAAAACCACGTTGCATTGAACATAGTGCAAATTAAGGAAGAATTTGCACGACTTCCAAAAGAGAGTATTTTGGGACGGTGGTGGTCGTAAAGGAGATTTGATTGTACAATAAGTGTACAATGGTGATAAAGGTTCACTTACTTCATAAAAAATTATGATACTCATCACCGGTATTGGTTAAACTATTAGTCTATACTAGAATTTCATGGAAACATGATTTCCTAAGTGTTGAGGAAAGACACTTAGAGATTCTAGTGAGTTAAGAACGTTTTGAAATTGATATGTCCAAGATCACCATGATCGCAAAAAGAGAGATCGTAAGAAGCGGGAGATCCACTTTAAGGTCGTATGATTTATAGAATTTTTGATAAGTTGGCACGACCACTTATGAATTCTATTTTAACACTTTGAAAAATGTCCATTGTGTATCCAATTGACAGACATAAGTTTAATGTTATATTGGTGTAGTATTATTCTTTGGGTATATTATCATTATTTGTGTGTTAATATTGTCCAATGTTAATGTATGTATATTAATATTGAGATAGATTGTTTAGATTACATGTTGGTTTAATAAATGATGGTTATTCAATTTATTGTTTTAGCTTATTATTGTGTTAATTTGCCTTAATTTTATGTAATATTTTATATGTTGAATATATTGTCCAATTATTGAGTTTGTCTAAATAATTGAGATGACCAACATAGATAATCCTAAGTTAAGTGGACTTTAAAAGTGAATCTAAACAGTCATTATTTACTGTCTGTAAAATTAAATATAGTATAGTTAATTATTAAGACCGATATGGTAAATGTGCACCTAGTGTACATTTCGATTCAAAACTTAATAAAATGATATGCTAGTTTAATTTTTGGTTGGATAATAAATATATATGTATTGCCGAATGAATTACTTGTGTGTAACTATGTCTTATTGTTTGGCATGTTATTTGTGTGATTCACTGCTTATAAAAGTCGATTGATGTCGAGACATACATATGTGTATATTAAAACTATGTTGAGCTTAGGTAGCAACAATCGTAATTCTTAGATTAGGAAAATTTAGTATGTACTCTAAGAACTAAGCTCGTGTCCCTTTGAACTTGGTTATGTCCAAATTCAAGGATGAGTAGAATACCACTCAACACATTTTGGACTGAAATGTCTATAAGATGTAGAAGTTAGAAAATTCCACTATGTCTATCATCGTCTTTTATCGGTACAAAATATGATGTATTCACTTGGCTAATTTACAAGTATCAAGATGCAATATATATTTGTAATTTGCAGTTTAA